>UESW01004267.1:79133-95258 GCA_900491605.1 Calamus simplicifolius
ACGCTTTATTAGGCGTTGGCACTTTACCCGGCAAACTTTTTTCCATCCCTTTTCTAAACAACGCTTTTACAAGCGTTAAAAGGCTATATCCCAACGCTTAAAAAGCATCGAGAAATAGCTTTAAAAGCGTCGTTATCCCTTTATTTACTGTAGTGAATTGAGCTTTTTTTTTTGTCAATTCAATATACTAACTTATAAATTTTATTTAATTAAATATATTTTTGATAGTTGTTAATGATAACCCAATAGATTATCCTAGTTGGTTTGACAAACATTAAAAACAAATATTTAAGATGGTGCTGTTGGTAGCGAAGGGTTAAAAATAAAAAATATATATTCTTAATTTTTCACCTTCCACCCTAAATGTCTACGTGGTTTCTTCTTCCATTGTTATATTTTATTTTCATTATTGCCACTTTATCACCATGTAATGTCTATTTTTTTTATCCATCATGTCAATTAAGATAGTCCTTGTAAGTGATCATTAACGGTCATAAAAATATACTTGAAAATAAACAAATTTTATAAGTTGATATATCCAATTAAAAATAATAATGATCTGGTTTAAAATTTCAAATATAATCATGTATTTTTGATGTAATTTTCTTCTAAGAAACCATGCGAACCATCTTCAATATTGATGGACTCGGTTCCGATTTTAAAAGTTAAGAACCCATGTAGATTGGATGAGTTCAACACAAGGCAATCCGATCTAAGTTCACCCTACCGGTATCTTTAAAAAAAAGGGACGAACTGCTATGGAACTTCAAGGTGCTGCTGATAATTTCATCTACAATATATAGCTCATGTGTTGTGTGCCAGCAACAATGAAGTGCAAGAGGTCCATTTGTAGGCTGCCAGAAGAAGTCTAGAAGTCTTCCCACCTCTATAGCCTCTTTGTTGAATAGAGAACATATATTCTACTCCAAACATTGAACAGTGGTATTAGGAAGCAAATATCCGCTTCTTTCTTCTCTGATCCTATTAGGCCTTTCTGACAACAATCTTAATTATTATAGGTAAGAAATTGCCACCAATCATTTGATAGTTCTAGTGCTACGGTTATGACACAACATATGCCTCTTAATTTGAAGGAAATTCGTCCTCTTCCAACCCTTGAAGAATGGCATGAATTTAATCACCCCCAGTCGTGTGGAGATGCGAAAGCAAGATTATATTCCTACTAAATTTGCAGCAGGATTTTGAATCTTGATCTTGATAATTTCTCCCAATATGGCAACTAGGGTTTTTCTTGATTTCTTGTGCCCCAAGATTACAAGAGAGGGTCGTGATCTCTCTTTTTTCACATGTGAACCTTCAGATCAGATCCACAATCAAGAAAGGGATGGCTTCTTGGATGAAGGGCGGCTAGGGTTTCTTTCTTCTCGAAGAGCATGCAGCTTTCTTCACCCTTGGGAAACTGGTTGCAAGAAAGATGTCCAAGGTTTAGATGGTAGCAGCAAAAAGCCCTAGAGATCTAGGGCATCAACATGTGAGAGGAATGAAACACAAGAGAGAGGGAATCATGCAAATTAGAGAAGAGGAGAGAGACAGATTGATTAACAGGAAGAAAAGGATTCTGCATGCTTATTCTTCTCTCTTCTTGGATGATTACATGAACCCACGACCCATGATCGCTGCCAAGACCAAAAAAAGATGCCTAATTACATACATAATAAATCCTAAAAAACTTTCTTGGACCAATCCACACCTTGGGCCAAACCTGGCCCAATGACAGACTAGCCCCCTCAAGACCCAACAACCTGGGCCTTGAACCCATGGAGCCCATAAACCTCCACCCTAGTACTAAAACCAGCCCTAGACCCATGAGACCATATGAACCACATGCCGTCACCTCATGGATGAAGTGTTGGGCATCCTCTTACCCAATTCAGGCTTTGGAATACCATACCAGGCTCTACAATCTCCATCTTGGTGCTTCAAAGCCTCTGCAAAATATGCATACTCCCTTAAACGCATCAGTGTCTACATGAGAGAAAGTTATTTCGTGGAAGAGTCTTCGTGAGTGCATCTACTTGGTTCTTTTTGTTTGACTTTAACCAACTCCACTTCACCTTCTTCCATCAATTCTCTGATCCTATGATACCTCACATCTATATGCTTTGTGTGTGCATGATAGACTGGGTTTTGAGTCAACTGCAGGGCACTCTGACTATCTCTGTGCAGCAATACTGTACCTGATTTTACCCCCATTTTCATGATGAGTCTCTTCAACCAAAGAGCCTGCTTGGCAGCCTCTGTAATCCCTATATATTCAGCTTCTGTTGTAGATAAATCTGCAATAGGTTAAAGGGTTGATCTCCAAGAAATTGGTTCACCATACATGCTGAACACATACCTTGTGGTAGACCTTTTTATATCCAGATCACCTGCAAAATTTGCATCCACAAACCTTCCAATGGACCTAATGACTTACTTGGGATATTAGATTTCTCCTTAGGTCCTTCTTGCTGCCCAAAAAATAAACCAAGTTCACGAGTTCCCTGAAGGTACCTCAAAATCCATTTGAGTGCCTTCCAGTGCTCCTTCCCTAGGTTCGCCATGAATATGCTCATCTGGCTCACTACATGTGTATGTCAGGCCTGCAACACCACCATAGCATACATAATGCTGCCCATGGCACTGGCATATGGAAACTCTCTCCATGTACTCTTTTTTTTCTGTTTGGGGGTTCTGTAACTTTGAAAGAGACATATGAGTAGCCAAAGTTGTTCCAACTGGTTTGGCCTTATCTATCCCAAACCTTTTCAACACCTTCTGAATATATTCACCCAATGACAAGTGTAGAATTCCCTTGATCCTATCTCTGTAAATTTTCATCCCAAGTATCTTCCTAGCTGACCCCAAATCCTTCATCTCAAATTCTATTGATAATGCAGATTTTAGTCCATTTACTGCTTCAACACTCCTACTTTCAATGAGCATATCATCCACATACAGAAGGAGATATAGTATCATCCTCATCCATATCTTTCACATAGACACAAGTATCATGTTCACATCTAAAAATCTAAGGCCCAAAATAAAGTATCAAACCTTTTGTACCACTGACGGGATGACTGCTTCAAACCATAAAGCGATTTCTTTAGTGGACACACTTTTTCTTCCAATCCAGATTCCTTGAAACCCTCTGGTTGTATCATGTATATCCTCTCCTTTAGACTCCCATGTAATAAAGCCGTCTTCACATCCATCTGCTGCAACTCATACCATGTTGTGCTACAAAGACAATAACATACGAATTGAAGCATGACGTACCACTGGAGAGAATGCCTCTATGTAGTCCACTCTCTCTCTCTGTGAGAACCCCTTAGCAACAAGCCTTGCTTTGCATTTGACTTCACCTTTCTCTAAAGGTACCTCCTTCTTTGTGAACACCCATTTTGAACCAATGGCTCGAGCATCTTTAGGTAGATCCACTAGCTGCCATGTCTTGTTCTTTTCCAAGGACTCCATCACCTCCATCATGGCCTGCATCCATGACTCTCTTTCTGAACTTTTAATGGTTTCTTGGAAGGTCTATGGATCTTCGTTTGAAGTGATGAGAGCATAGAAAATCATCTTATCAATGTGATACCAAGCAGGTTTGATGATCTCTCAAAGCTGAAGTGCGTGACTCCACCTGGACCTCCTTTTGGATTGATCCTTTATATGTATTGGAACATTCATACCAAACTCCACCTCAAAAGAAGCACGTTTTGAAATAGAAATAGAAGATATATCACCTGTCAGCCAATGTTGTCCACTGCTATCCTGTCCAGCCTTTTTATCTTCATCTGCAATCTCCAACCTCTTCAAATGCTCTTCTCATAAAAAATGATATCTCTACTGATGATACACTTCTGTGAATCTAAACTCCATAGAAAATAGCCTTTAACTCCCTATGGATACCTGATGAAGATCAGCCTTTGTGATTTTGGATCGAGCTTGCTTCTTTCAATTGCCTCACATATACATAGGCTGGGCAACCAAAAATTCTCAGGTGTTCAAGCTCCACCTTCTTCTGACTCCAGATCTCCTCTTGAATGCCTCCATAAAGTTTTCAATTCGGGGACCTGTTAACTAGAAAATCAGCATACATAATCGCATCACTCCAAAATACCTTGGGCAATGATGCCTGCAGCCTCAAACTCCTAGCCTTCTCTGTCAATGTACGATTCATCCTCTCTGCCACACCATTCTGCTGGGGAGTCATCCTCACTGTATAATGGAGTTTATCCCATTTTCCTCATAGTAGCTTCTAAATTCATTGCTTGTGTACTCCCCTCCATTGTCAGATCTCAAACACTTCACTATTTTCCTGTCTCCTTTTTAACACCAACTCTCCAAGCCTTAAATTGGGAAATACCTCTAATTTTTTCCTTATCAGATATACCATACCGTCCTAGAGTAGTCATCAATGAAGGTCAAAAAATACTTAGCCCCACCTCTGGCTGACACAGGGGCCAGTTCCCATACATCTGAGTGAACTAGTTCCAGAATACCTTCACTCTGCTTGGAACTGCTGGCAAACCTCACCCTATGTATTTTGCCATAAATACAGGGCTCACAGATGTCATTGTCCTCCTTCTTAAGTGCTGGAATCAGACCTCTTTTACTGAGTTTGTAAGCTCTTTATCACTCATGTGTCCAATCCGATAGTACCACAGTCTGTAGACCAACTATTCCTTCTGTGCTGTTGCTAGTACCTTTGCACCATCCGTGACCACTGAGCCTTCCATCTGATAGAGATTGTTTTCAACCTTCTCCCTTTCATCACCACTAATGCACCCTTGGTTATCCTCAAACATCCACTCTCCGGCTAGCTTCCAAAAGCATACCCATGCTTCTTCAGGTAGCCCAAAGAAATCAGATTCTTCTTCAACTTCGGGACATATTTAACATTGGTCAAAGTCTTTGTAACCCCATCATGCATCCTCACCCTTATGTTTCCAACTCTAGCAACCTTACAAGGATGATTATCACCAAGGCATACACTCCTTCTATCTGATTCTTCATAATTTGCAAACCACTCCCTATGCGAAGTATTGTGGTGAGAACAGGTTGAGTCAAGTGTCCAACAACTATCACACTTCTTGGTCCCATCTAAAACGATCAGTATATATCTTCACTATCTTCAGATGAATTTGCACCACCATTGTTGGCTGAACCTCCCTTTAAAATGCCTTTCCCTTTTCATTCTTCAGAAGTGGGTAATTTCTCTTCAGGTGACCAATCTGATGAAACTTGTAACACTTCCATGCTTTCCTCTTATCTCGAGACTTAGATCTGCCTTTGGACTTGCCTCTAACCTTTTTTCAAGGTCTTCCTTGCCTCTCATTCACAGCAGGCACCTGTGTTAGAGTTCCCATGTGGATTTTTTCTCTTTGCTGGTTTGATCTCAACACTCCCACAACCTCTTCATAATTCAGGGTCTTCTTTCCATACACCAAGGTTGTAATCAGACCATCATAGGAACTGGATAGCGAACACAACAAGATGAGGGTCTTATCTTCTTCATCAATCTTTACATCAAGGCTCATCACCTCTGAGCACACTTGATTGAATTTCTGAATATGGGCCATAAGATCACCTCCCTCAGGCATTCTCAAGTTGTACAACTGTTTCTTCAACCACAGCTTGTTTGTCATGCTCTTTCTCATGTAAGTATTCTTAATGTTTTCCAGAGCCCCCTTGCCGTGGTCTACATGCAAATCTTCAGCAAGACTTGATTAGCCAAGCACATCCTGATTATGCTAAATGCAATCTTCTTTAACTCCTCCCAATCCTCATAACTTACATTATTCGGTCTTTATTTCACCAAGACCTTATAAATCCTTTGCTGTACCAATAAATCCTTCATCCTTTGCTGCCATAGGATGAAGTTCTCCTTTCCATCAAACATCTCAAAATTCAAATTGAGACTACTAGATGACATACCAACCAAGAAAATAAAGTAAACACAGCAAAACAGAAATTTAACTTGCTGCAGAAATTTTCTGGTTTGATACCTTACCAAGAAACGTCCAAGATCCAATCTTTTCTCCACCAAATCAATGAGGCTCTGATACTAGAGGAAGGAAAATTTGTCTTCTTTCAACCCTTGGAGAATGGAATGAATTTGACCACCCCAAGTCGTGTGGAGATGCGGAAGCAAGATTATACCTCTGCTAAAATTCAACAGCAGGATTTTGAATCTTGATCTTGATAATTTCCCCCAATAGATGACAACCAGGGTTTTTCTTGATTTCTTGTGCCCTAAGATTACAAGAGAGGGTCGTGATCTCTCTTTCTTCACATGTGAACCTTCAGATCATATCCACAATTAAGAAAGGGATGGCTTCTTGGATGAAGGGCGGCTAGGGTTTCTTTCTTCTCCAAGAGCGTGTAGCTTTCTTCACCCTTGGGAAACCAGTTGCAAGAAAGATGTCCAAGGTTTAGATGGTAGCAGTAAAAAGCCCTAGAGATCTAGGGCATCAACATGTAAGAGGAATGAAACACAAGAGAGAGGGAATCATGCAAATTAGAGAAGAGGAGAGAGACAGATTGATTAACAGGAAGAAAAAGATTCTGCATGCTTATTCTTCTCTCTTCTTGAACGATTACATGAACCCACGACCCATGATCGCTGCCAAGACCAAAAAAAAGATGCCTAATTACATACATAATAAACCCAAAAAAACTTCCTTCGACCAATCCATATCTTGGGCCCAAACCTGGCCCAATGACAGACTAGCCCCCTCAAGACCCACAACCTGGGCCTTGAACCCGTGGAGCCCATAAACCTCTGCCTAGGACTAAAACCATCCCTAGATCCATGAGACCACATGAACCACATGCCGTCACCTCATGGATGAAGTATCGTGGGCATCCTCTTGCCCAATCCAGGCTTTGGAGTACTACACCAGGCTCTACATAATTTTTACCTTGAGAATATATCTTGTATGAAAAAACTAATAAACTGAATTCAGCCAGTAATGTTCTGGTACTTGCGATGGGTATATATAATAATCCTCTCAAATAACAATCTTTCTTTCTAGAGAGATGCTCAACAGCTCATCAACCTTCTTGGGCTTCTTTTCTTGAATTTTCCAAAGAATCACAAGCTCCAACATCCCATGGAGGAGGAGAACAAGATGTGATTCAAAAGTGATATCGTTTCATGTCAGCTTAGCACCGGGATTTGTGGTCGACTTTAGGTTTTTTTCTTTTTTGGCAAAATGATGATCAAAAGTCAAAAAAAATTGCTTATAATCGATTCATCAACAACATATGCAGCTGGATTTATGTTCTTTCTATTATTTGCAAAGTTTTGAATTTATGTTTTGTAGGTGAACATGGAATACCTTGCCTGTGTTGTGTTTAGCAATGGGGGTTTGCTGTACCCTAACAGTGTGGTAGGCACTGACTCGCACACAACTATGGTTGTTGGATTAGGTGTTTCTGGCTGGGAGTTGGTGGAATAGAAGAAGCTGCAATGCTTGGCCAGGTATATAGAGATACTTTTAGCTATTGAACAAAATTAAGTTGTTTTTTAGCCATCGAACACTTCTCAGCTTGTTCTATCGTCGCAATCACTTCTCTCTTCTCTTTTTTATATTCTTGAAAAGCCATCATCTTTTCTTGTTTCCTTCTTGGTCTGTTTGCATTTTCATGCATGCCTAAAGATTTAACTTCCTTCTGGGACATTTATGTTTTAAATGCCTGATCATTCTTAATTTTAACATCCCATTTGAATTTTTAAAATGTAGGATTAGTTTAAGTGAAATGCTCAAATAATTGAGGGAGATCCAAGAGAGTGAAAGCAACAGAAGATTAAAAAACTCCTAAATCAACAAATAAGCACATGCTTGATTAGCTCAGATTGAAAATTCCTCTGTTTGCAAAATATTCACCTTCAAGTTCCAACATGAATGCATGATGATGAATAATAATATGTGAATGGGTTAGCAAACAGCCTGATAAGTGTGGTCAAAAGTGCAGCTTTAATAAATAAGGTTACCAAACTTCCCCATGTATGTCAATGGGTAGTTAGTTCCATGCATCTACAAAGAGAATCATGGTGGAGCCACATCCGTACCTCTATGATTTCTTAAAGTGGTACTTGTTCGCACATCTTCTATTGCAAATTTATTTGCAATTTCATGTCTATAAAAGGTGGAGTCTTACCTCACTTGTAAAACCTTGAACTTTTTTTAAATTTAGGCAATGTTTGGATATGCTTGTCAACTGTCTTTTGTTTATGTGTGTACCCTTTTCTTGCCCACATCTAGTGATGATCACCAAACATCTTGCAGAGTCAATCGTATAGCTTATTATAATTTTGTACAGGGGAAGGCATGACTGAACTATTTCTGGCTGATCGTGCCACTATTGCAATATGTCTCCTGAATTCGGAGCAACGATGGGTTCTTCCCCAGTCGATCGAGTTACACTACAATACTTGCAACTGAGTGGCACAAGTGATGATACCGTAAGTCACTTTTACTATTTGCCATTGCTATCTTGATGATCTTTTTTTAAAAGGAATAATAATTATCTAGGTGGCCATGATTGAATCCTATTTGCATGCTAATAACACTACAACAAATGTAGGCTTTGCCTACGTTTTTCTCGTTAATGAATTTAAAATCGTAGGCAAAACATACCTTTCCCTTTGATTTTCTGAAATAGTAGAGAGATGTTCTATAGTGAAAGAATTTATAATATTAGAATAATAATAATTATTATTATTATGAAATATCTTTTCCTACGACAACATCCAAATCGTAGGAAAAAGTTCTCCTATCGAAAAATCTTTGCCTGTGATTTTAGTGAAAACCGTAGTTAAATTTTTGTAGACAAAATCACCCTTCAATATTTTTCTATAAATTAAATAGTAAGCCTTTTCCTATGATTTTCATAAAAATCGTAGGCAAAGACTTCCCTCTGGACCTTTGCCTATGAAATTAAACAAATTCGTAGGCAAATGTTTGGCTTTCTGATATTCATGAAAATCATAGGTAGAAATAGCAACTGAACCTTTGCCTATGATATTCATGAAAGTATTATTTGAAAGGAAAAGTTGTGCCTAAAACAAGAAATATTTATTATAGATGAGTTGGGCCACCGTTGTATTATTATTCATCATTGGATTTAATTGATTTCTTATTTTGAGCACGTCAAAGATTCTAAGGATTAAAAATGAAGGGATATGTGGGATATACGTATAGTTTATCATTTGGATTATAAACAGATATACGAGATAAGGAATCCAAATAATTCTTTTCTGATTTTATAACATCATAAAAATATTTATTCTAATTTTGTACTCAGGGAGGCTGTTTTGCTTGCCGCAATTAGTTTTTTTAAAGATGACTTCATCTACCTATAGTCGCAGCGACTTTGAACTTGTCTTTTTTTTAATTCAAGATGTTGGTCTATTCTTTTGGAAGCTATATTGGAAGCTTGGAAGCAGGCTTCGAGTCCATGTTAAGCTTATCCACATTAAGTATACTACGTCAGATTGAATAAAAATATAAAGAATATGAAAGAATTGTTTAAAATAATTTTATTCAATTAGTATTTATTGAATTGAGTTGTTAATTATTCATAATATTCAATTATATACTTCTATATAACTTAACAAGACTAAAGAAGTAAATAGAAAAATATATAAATAACATCTATCTGGAATATAAATATACTTTTTTATTTTTTTATTTTTTAAGATTATGGATTGAAGAAAAGAAAAGATGATTGAATTTAGATTTGATTGTATTCGAATATAGTTAAATCTATTTTATTTTATTATATAATTACTAAATTTTTTAAAACTGTTACCAAATTATTGCTTAATAATTGAAGCTTAGACAATTCTTAGTAAGAACTTCAAGGAGATTGGTTACGATGAAAAATAGCATTTTGGAACCTTTTATTATTTTTAAGTAATAAGTTTATAACACATTAATGATGAGACCCTGCTTTCATGACTTTATTTTTGATATAGGATATTTCAAGACCATTTGACAAGGGGCACTCTCTTCATCCATAAAAATATAGCCCACTGTAGCCTTGCCATAGAATATCCGATCCACATGCCGGTGAAGTGGACCAGCTGATCTTCCTCTGCTCTGACCCTCTTCCATCACAAATCGTTCATTGCCATAGCAATTAGCCGAAAAATTTTCATCACTGTATGAGCATGGATGAAATATTGATTGATTTATCCAATTAATAATATTTTAGAAATCAAAAATCTCAAATACAGAGAATAACAGACCATCGCTTAATAAAACTAGAAAACTAAAATAAAGAGCGTAGAAAACTATAAATAAATAATCAAAGAAAAAAATAAAAACGAATAATACTAATTAAAATAAAATATAAAAATAAATAAAATAATACCAATAAGTTAAAAAATTAGAATTGAATTATTTTTTTTCATTTTTTTTTTCATTTTCCCATTCTATGCTTCCATTTATACCCAAAAAAAAAAAGAAAGAAACATGGCATGGCAATAACAACTTTTGGCTAGAGTTGCAACCACTATATGTAAATCATCAACATTAATTGCATCTGAATCACAAAAATAATCAAGGTAGAGGCCTATATTCCCAAAATGAAGACCTTCATATTTTGATGGTCAAAAATAGCTTCATTAATTTAACTAACTTCATGGAGTGAAACATAGATAGGCGAAGTTCTGCCTTCTCATTATGCCATAATCATGGAGTGATTTTAAATTCTAATACATTTATTAGCTTATGCGCCATATTTTATTATTCTGATTTGCCAAGGAATTCTTCAACAGCTTATTTCTTATAATTTGATGATATCAATTTGTCCAAATTTTTTTGTTGTATTCCACTGTAAAGAAAAAGATTTCTTTAAAGGGAGGCCAAAGTTTTGAAAAAACAAAAGATGCTAGCTGTTCTTGAGTGACCCTAATGTGGCATGGTGAAATAATAAGTTCTCAGCATTGGGATGTAATCTTGTGGTTATAGTTGCAGAAGAACAACCAACAATACAACAATAAATTAGAAAGAGGATTGAATCCTTACACAATCAAACCAAATTTAGGAAGGGCAACACGGCCATCTAGTCTTGATGGTGACTTGGAATAGACATGGGAATATTTTTGTCCAAAATTTCTTGGACAGAAACTGAATTCACGACTTCTCCATGATTCATATGACTGTTTTGCTTGCCACAAATGCTTTTCGAAATGAGGACTTCGTCCACTTGTAATCGTAGCTATTATTGGATGACAAAGCCCAAGCCAAAGCATGGCATTGCTTTACGAGTCCCAAGTCTAGGCGTGTGGAAAGTATATGCCAGTGACCCAACGGCCATGGAAGGTCACCATCATTGAAAAAACTTTGAAATGATCAGAAAAAGTATTAATAATTGAGTGGGGTTTGCTTCTCTCTCCCTCTCTTTGCGCTTGAAATGAGGCACAAGAAGCATCGAGGAAGGAATGCCTTTGATTCGAGAAGAAAAATACAAAACAAACATGAAATTTTGTGTCCAGTTATGACACTTGGATGAAGGACTCGAATCCTCCTCTAGATAATTATTAGAAATAAGTAACTTATTCTAAATAATTTTTATCGTTGTTGATGCCCTGACTGAATAACATACCAAAAAGTCTAGATTTTTTTATTTTTATGTTTTTTTCAATTCTATGCTTCTATTCATACAAGAGAAATCATAGAATAGCAGTGACAACTCTTGGCTAGAATCGCAGCTACTATCCTATGAATCACCATTGTTGCATTTGAATTGAAGAAATAATCCGAATAAAGGCCTATCTAGGGCCATATAGTCTACTACAATAGTTTTTTTTTTTTGAATTGAAATTAAAATTATTAATTTTGATTTTAAATATTTGTTTGGAAGGAATTATAATTTATTATAATTTATTTTCATGACCAGCAGAGTAGGGCAGGATGGGAAGTCCCATATGAATTTATTTTAATGACTTGCGGAGTGGGCAGGGATTGGTAGTCCCATCTAAATTTATTTTAATGACTTGCGGAGTAGGGCAGGGATTGTCTAAATTTATTTTAATGACTTGCGGAGTAGGGCAGGGATTGGTAGTCCCATCTTATTGACTTGTGGAATGGGGCAGGGATTGGAAGTCTCAAGTATAAATTAAATACGTAGCCCAAAGACTACGTTAGCTTGAAGACCATGGTGAGGTCACCATCATTTCATTGAAAGAAAACTATGAAATAATAATGAAAAAAAACATTAATAATTGAGTGGAATTCTCTTTCTTTTTTGCATAAAATAACTAAATAAGGTCCAAGAAGTGACGAGATAAGAACGCCTTGACCCAAGAAGAGAGAGAGAGAGAGAGAGAGAGAAAGAAGTGAAATTTGTTTGTGTTAAGAAAATCTTACCTGTAAGCTACGGCCAGAGAAAGTAATGTCAGCAAGTCAAACAACGACAGACGTCTGGCAGTTATGGGAATGAAGGAAGAAATTCTTAAACTTCATATTGGAAGTTTCAATACTGATGGTCTTGAATTTTAAAAGTTAAGAAGCGACATTGATTATTGGATGAATTCTGGATTAGCCTCTAACTTGAGGCAACCTGAACCTAGCACTCTCTAACCAGTATCTTTGATATTAAAGAACGAACTCCTTTGAAACTTGAATGTGCCATTGAATATTTCATCTACAATTGCTCCTCAGAAGTTGTGCTAGCAATTCCATATCATTTCTATACCATATATGATTCTTATTTGAATATTTTCAGTTTATAAAATCTTAATGCAGCGTCAAGGATGAGCCGGATAACCATTGCTTGCTGGAGTTGCACCATGCTCTCATGAATCACCATCATGTATCTAAATTTATGGAAAAAAAAGAGAGGGACTGTCATGTTTGAATGGTAAATAGCTTCATTCAATTAAATGTGGGTGGGTATATAGAAAGTCAAGAGAAACTCAATATTCTCATTGTCTTGTAATCTTGAGGCAGTTTTAATATTTTTATTAGCTTGTGCACCATCTTTTGTGATTTACATTTGCCAATAAAATTCTTCGAACAGTTTATTTTTTTGTAATTTGGCAAGGTCAGATTGTCCAAGATCTTTGTGGTGTTTAACTATCAAAATAGTTGATATAACAAATTCTCCATATATAACTTAGTTCTCAACAAGTATCCATCATTTGCTCCTGGTTTAGGGAGATCTCAAGGCTTCCATCAATAATTTTATCCTCTTGTTTACGTCATTTGGATTGGATTCCTCCTTTTATTTGGATCCGCACAACAATGAATTGAAGTTAGAGAGGTTTACTTAGATCAAGTTGAATTAGTTGGGTTAAGTTTACCTACATTAGGTAGACTACATTAGATTGAATAAAAATATTAAGAATGTGAAAGATATGTTTAAAATAATTTTATTCAATTAATATTTGTTGAACCGAGTTGTTAATTATTCATAAGGTTCAATTATATACTTGTATAAACTTAACAAGATTAAAAAAAGTAAATACAAAGACACATAAATAACATCTATATGGAATATAAATATAAATAATTTATTTACTTAGATATTAGGTTGGATTTAGATTTAGTCTAGTTTTAGTTGAGTTAGGACCATTTTTGACTGGGGTTGAGGACTTATTCCACTAAAATCTTACTTAAAATTAGGTTATAATTTTTGAAGCCAAACCAACTCGTGACTTATAAAACTAATCCAAGCCTATCCAATTAACAAGTCGAGCAAGGAAGTTTAGATTGAGCTCAACCCAAATTAAATCCTTTTGGCTAGATTTATGGTGTGTTGTAGCAATAGTGCTAACGATTTGAGACAAGCCTATTATTAGTATATTATATTTTTGTTAGTATTTGATACACTTATTTTTAGGGTAGATTATCAGCTATTTTTTTTTCTATCTTCACATTGTATTGTAATCTTGTGGTATTTTAAATTTGAATACATTTATTAGCCTGTGCACCATGTTTTATTATTCTGATTTCTGAAGCAAATTCTTCAAAAATCTTATTTCTTATAATTTGATTTTGTTAAGTGACCCTCAAACTCATGGTTATAGCTACAGAAGAACGTGTTAGCAATATAGGACCTTCAATAAATAATTTGTTACATAAAATTACATATAAAAATACTTACCTAATGCGAAATTCATCATAATAGTATTTACCTGATGCGGAGTTCATCATGATAATATGTAGACTTCAGAATTAAATCTGGTTAGATTTTGAAAACCTCTTCAGATTTTGATAGCCTCTTCTACAAAATAACTAGTTTCTCTTCCTTAAACTTATTCCTTTCATAGCATGGATTCTTGCTAACTTCTTCAGGCAGAGAGAGGACTAATTATTTATATATATAACATTCAATTAGTATTTCCATCAAACACCAATTAATGACTTTAATTTCTTTTAATACCATGGCTTAATTTCTTTTTTATGTTTTTTTTAATTCTATGCTTCGATTCATAGTGAAGAAATCATGGAATAGCAATGACAACTCTTGGCTAGAATCGCAAGTACTATCCTATGGATCACTGTCGTTGCATTTGAATTGAAGAGATAATCCGAATAGAAGCCTATCTAGTGGGCCATTATTGCAATAGTTTTTTTTAGAATTGAAATCAAAATCATTAATTTGATTCCAAATATTTTTTTGAAAAGAATTAGAATTCAATTCAATTTCATCTAAAATTCAAATCTCAAATCCCATTTGAAATGCAATTCATTCAAGCCAATTAATTGTAACGCAACACACCTTACTATTTATAATATATATATAATTAATTATATATATATATATAGAATTGAGAAATCGTATTTAATCCAATGGATTAAAAAGAATGATTTTGATTTTAGTGAAATTTAGCTTGAATTCTAATTCCAACTATAATGAAATTATACAATTCTAATTTCTTCCAAACCTCCCCCATGACATCAATCATTCGGCCAAGGTTGCTTAGTAGCTTGCAGGTTACCATGAATGATAGACTGAAGGCAGATTGACGTCGTTTTAACTAAGCCATCTAAATTTATTTTCATGACTTGTAGAGTAGGGTAGGGATTGGAAGTCCCATATGATTTATTTTAGTGACATGTGAAGTGGGACGGGGATTGGAAGTCCCATCTAAATTTACTTTAATAACTTATAGTGGAGTGGGGTGGAGATTTAGAAGTCTCAAGTATACATGCGTAACCCAAAGACCACGGTGAGGTCACCATCATTTCATTGAAAGAAATTATGAAATAATAATAAAAAATATATTAATAATTGAATAATCTTATAGTATCTCATAGGTGGTGGTTCTATTTTTATTTTATCTGATAACCACTTGCAGTGGCAACCTCTTGAGATAACTCTTAAAATATCTTTAAAATTAAAAAAGGAATAGATAAGAAAAGGGAGTTGGAGTTTCTCTATAAATTGAGATTCATTTTTCATATGAGAGAAAAACATACGAAAGCCAGAAAGAGATTGCTCATTGTTCGATTGCTGGTTGAAGGTAATTCAATGATCTTAACATTTAATATATTTGATCTATATAGCATGATCTTGACATTTAATATATTTGATCTATATATAGTGTGCCTTTATGTATGCGCATAGATTTCTTTCTCATAATTCTCTTTTTTTATATATAAAAATAATAAATAAGGTCCAAAAAGCGACGAGATAAGATGCCTTGATCTAAGAAGATAAAAAAGAAAATATATGTGAAATTTATTTGGGTTAAGCAAATCTTACCCGCCAATGACTGCAGATTAAAAGTTTCAATACTGATGGTCTTGAATTTTAAAAGTTAAGAAGTGATATTGATTGGATGAATTCTGGATTAGTCTCTAACTTGAGGCAACCTGAACCTAGCACTCTCTTACCAGTCAAGTAATGCATTTATTAGATCTCAAATGACATTTGGAAGCTAGGAATCAAAAAATAACAATTTAAAATTAGAATATAAATAATATAAAATTATTTTGTTAAAATATATTATATATATATATATACCTTGATATAAAGAACGAACTGCTTTGGAACTTCAATGTGCCATTGAATATTTCATCTACAATTTCTCCTTAGATGCGTGCCGGAATTCCATATCATTTCTATACCATATCTGATTCCTATTTGAATCTTTTCATG
>UESW01004267.1:107073-129712 GCA_900491605.1 Calamus simplicifolius
GGGGCAAGGATTGGAAGTCTCAGCCATGCATGCATCGCCCAAAGACCACGGTAACTCAAAGACCACGGCGAGGTCACCATCATTTCATTAAAAAAAACTATAAAATAAAAAAACATTAATAATTAAGTGGAGTTCTCTCTTTTTTTATATAAAAATAACTAATAAGGTCCAAAAAGCGACGAGATAAAACCCCTTGACCCAAGAACAAAACAAATTATAGAAAACAGACGTAGAATTAATTTGGGTCAAGCAAATTTTAGCACGGCAGAGAAAGTAATGTCAGTGGCTCAATCAACGATAGATGCCTGGCAATTACGGGAGAGAAAGAAATTCTCAAACGACTTAAGATTAAAAGTTTCAATACTAGGATGGTCTTGGATTTTAAAAATTAAGAAGCGATATTGATTGGATGAATTCTGAATTATGGCAGTTTTAAATTTGAATACATTTATTAGCCTGTGCACCATATTTTATTATTTTCTTAAGAAACTTTTTCAAAAAACTTATTTCTTATAATTTGACAAAGTCAATTTTGTCCAAATTTTTTTGTTGTATTCAACCGTACGTAAAGGATGACGATTTCTGAAAGGAGGCAAAACTTTTAAAGAATCAAGGATGTGGTTGTTCCTGTGTGCCTCTAATGTGGCATGATCAACATAATAAATTCCAGGCGTTGAGATATAATTTAATTTGATTTTGTTAAATGACTCTCAAACTCATGGTTTATAGCTGCGGAAGAACAATCAGCACTACAGCATTAAATTAGAAGGTAGGTTTGAATCCCTACACAAACAAATTCAAAGAGGCGAGGCCAACATGATCATCGAGTCCTGCCGACGACTTCGAATAGACATAGGAGGAGTGAGTATTCTTGTCCATGTACAATTTCTGGGACGTAAACTTCGGTTCTCCTCAGCTATAATTATTATTTTTGGTCTGATTCTGAATATAGTCTTGCCTCATCTGCTTGTAGTAGTTTGCAGCGATTTTCCTTTTTTATTAAAGCAATTGTTCCATTCTTTTGGCAGAGCTACATGGGGGGAAACAACGTACTCAGCTCCATGGACAAACATTGTTGACCCTGCTTGATTGACTAACTTGACAACCAAATGCAATGGGAAACAATTCAGCTCGATAGAGACATTGTTGACCCAGCCTTCGTTGACTGACTTGTAGTTCATTAGCAAGCGAGTCCCCATTACCAAGGATCAATGCGAAAAGAAATCCCTATCCGTCTCCGTTCCGACTTGGTTCTCAACAAGCTATCCTACTGGCTTGCTCCTTGGTACAGGAGATCTCAACTCATGGCTTCAACCAATAATTCCATTGCCCTTGTTTATGTCATTGGATTGGGTTCCTCCTTTTCGTTGGATCCGTGCAACTCTGTCTCTGTTTCAGTGGAAATAGTTCCAAGTCAAGAAGCTGCATAGAGATAGAAAGGAAGGCTCTTCTTAGTATACGAGAGGGCATCTCTGACGCCCACAAATGGCTTTCTTGGAATGGCATAGACTGCTGCACATGGAGAGGAGTTCAATGCGACACCATGACCGGCCATGTCATAAAGCTTGACCTCCACCACCCTTATCCATATGATGTTGCTCCTAATAAAAGTGAGGTAAGCCCTTCACTTCTTGACTTGAGACACTTGAATTATTTAGATTTGAGCATGAATAATTTTAGCGGTGCCTCAATCCCCAACTTCGTTGGATCTCTTGCCAAATTGGAATATCTAAACCTCACTTATGCTGGATTTGGTGGAACCATCCCTCACCAACTCGGGAACCTCTCAAGCTTGCTCCATCTTGATCTCAATTTCAATTATTTGGATGTTGATGATCTTGGCTGGTTAGCTCAGATCCATTTCTTGCAGCATCTTGATATGAGTGATGTCAACCTCAAAGCATCTGGAACACTTGCATAACTTGCAGCAAACTAGCATAACATGATCTCACAATCCAAATATAGTGCTTGGAAGAAGTACTCTCGGAATATTGGGAACTTGTACAATTGGGAGTGCAGAACTAGTGGTGAAATACCAAAGATCATTTGTCTTCCACAATCAAATTAGTGGAGAAATACCCAAAAGCATTGGAAACTTGCACAATTTACAGAAACTAGATCTCTCAAAAATCAAATTATGGAGAGATATCAGAGACAGTGGGAAATCTTTATAACTTGGAGGAGTTATTTTTGATAGCAATAGTATTTCTGGAGAGATACCAAGAACAGTGGGTAATCTTTGCAACTTGAGCGACTCTTGATGCTTCCAACAACAATATAGGTGGAGAGATTACAGGATTCGTGGAAGGTTTCTCGAGATGCAGCACTAACAAAATAAGTCATGTTTATTTGGATTACAACAATCTTAGTGGGCCTTTGCCCAATCAGATAGGACCTCCAAAGTTTGCAAAATCTTTATCTTGGTGTTAATTCATTGAGCGGTTCAATTCCTACATCACTAGGGAAGTTATCTGGTCTAATTGATTTGGATCTTCAATCAAATTCCTTGGCAGGTGCATTGACTGAAGCCCACTTTGCCAACCTCACAAACTTATCATATTTGGATCTGTCTAATAACTCCTTAACATTTGATGTGAGTCAAGGTTGGCTTCTTCCTTTTGAAGCACGTCAAATCATAATGAGCTCCTGTTTACTGGGGCCCAAATTCCCTCCATGGCTTCGGAACCAAACTTATTTATTCAACTTGGACCTATCCAGTGCAGGAATATCAGAAAATTTCCCAGATTGGTTTTGTGAGGCAAATTATCTGAATGTTCTCAATCTTGCTGGCAATGATTTAACAGGAGTTCTCCTGACTGTTGGGACAATTCATCAAATTTGGAGGTCATTGATTTCTCAGGCAATAAATTGTCAGGAGGCATTCCTGACTCAATTGGATCTCTCAATGGACTTGAATCATTGCATTTGGAAAACAACCACCTTTCTGGCAAGATTCCTTTATCCTTAAAAAAGTGCAACAGTTGGTTACTATTGACCTTGGCAATAATAAGCTATCAGGCAACATACCTCAATGGATTGGAGAGAGCCTAACATCATTGAGAGTTCTCTGTCTCCGATCAAATATGTTGGATGGTGATATTCCTATGCAACTATCACTTCTTGCATCCCTTCAAGTATTGGATCTTGCAGACAATAATCTTTCGGGAACTTTGCCACCATCATTTGGTACTTTAAAAGCCATGATTGTGATACAAAATAAGAGCAATTCTATTCTTTCTGAATATCTGGCCTCCTATTACACCGAGAATATCCTGATAACTATGAAAAGTATGGAATATATATGCACTACTGTTGTGCTGTCACTTGTGACAAGCATAGACCTCTCTGGCAACAATATTACTGGAGAGATTCCCAAAGAGTTTGCAAACCTTCATGGACTTTGTTTCTTGAACTTATCAAGAAATCATTTGACATGAAGAATTCCAAATAATATTGGTGCTTTGGGGCAGTTGGAGTCATTGGATCTATCAATGAACAACCTATCAGGCATAATTCCTACAAGCTTCGCTGCTTTGAATTTTTTGAACCACTTGAACTTGTCCCACAACAATTTATCCGAAAGAATTCCATCCGGTAACCAACTTCAAACCTTGACCGATCCATCCATCTACAGTGGCAATCAGTATCTTTGTGGACAACCAATAGAAAAGTGCCCTGGTGATGAACCTACTGAAGGTCCAACAATTCATAGAAGAGAAGAAGAAAAAGAAAATCCAAATGATTTGGAAATGATATGGGCTTATGTTAGCTTTGCTCCAGGATTTGTGGTCGGCTTTGGGGCTTTCTAGGAGCAATGATGATCAAAAGGAGCACAAGATTTGCTTATGTCCGATTCATCGACAAGATATGTAATAAGATTTATATGGTTGTGGCATTAATCTCTACTAGGCCGAAGTCCAAGGAAAACCAAAGATGCATGTAAGCATTTGCAAAATTGTAATGCTCTCTTTTATCTATGAAATATTAAAAAAAAAAAAAGACTAGAAATCACTTTCGTGGTTTACATATTAAGGACTTCAAAATTTGATCCATTCTAATTGAGTGAATTATTGAGTAAAGTTCTCATAGAATTTTATCTTAAGTTATGCTTACTATATGGTGAAATTTTTCTTTCAATGCTTTTAGTATAAGTGATGAGTGGCATTCTCACTATTTTGCTTTGGTAGAAAAAATATTATTTCAATGCTTTATTCTATCATCATATCCAAATAATTTATGTGCAATTTTCTTTATGTTATGGCTATTATGATATGTTCACTTAAAATATAAACATATATATTTTTGTAAACATTAAAAAAAAAAAGAAATGTTGCCTAAGTTAAATAGGCTAATATACGATTTAGTACATATCTTTGTTGTATTTTGCAAAATTATTCTTAGATAAAAGGAGTCTGAAACTCCTTCCCTTCTCCCTCCAATTTAGTTCATTGAAATGATCTTTTAATTCCATCTATAAATTGCAAATCCATTCGGACCAACTATATCCCAACATATTTACAAATTTATAATATATAATTTTATTATAATATTATATTTTTATTTAATAATATATAATCTACATTACTATAAAACAACAAATTTTGCATCATTTTTCAACAGAAAAATACTTATTTATTATGGCTATGAAAAATTAATTGTACAAAAGATTGCATGGATTTCATATTTATAGTTACTTATGGATTTTGATGTGATTGATGAGACCAAGTAGTCAGTAAATAATGTCTTTTTAAGAGATCAACTTCACCCTTGCATGCTTCCAATCGGATCCTTGCACTATAACTAAAACTATGTTTCAACCAATAAACCCTTTCAAATGTGGGTTGATTGGCTTCAAAACTCTATTCCAAGCCGTTTCAAGTAGAGAAATATTTTGAAAACCTCTATTTCTGTCAAATCAAGAAAGTTAAGGTTTATGGTGGCTTTTGATAAACATCAGATCCATCTAATTTGGGTTTATGTGATGCACAAATATAGTAGGTCAAGATAAATCTTGAGGACCCAAAGTAATATATATATATATATATATATATATATATATATATATAGAGAGAGAGAGAGAGAGAGAGAGAGAGAGAAATTTGGTTATATTCGACATAGCTAAGTTTAAATTTTTTTTTTGTTCTTAAATTCATACAGTTTATGAAACTCAAAAATATAAAAAAGTAAAAAAGTAGGATAAATGTAAGGATGAAGAAGATGATCAAATTTTAAACTTAGCTATATTAGAATATAGTAAATCTGATTTCAGTTATCTTCCTTTCATCTTTGAATTCTTATAGTTTATAAATTTTAAAAAAAAAAAAAAAAAAGAGATGGAATGATTTTAAAATTTATATTAAAGCAAGAACAAAAGAAATGAATGAATTTTTTAATTTTATAATTTATGAGTTTTAAAGGTGAAAGAGAATAATTGATCAAATCCTGAACCAAATCTATCGAATGGGCCGAAGGATTCGATTCTCACCGAACAACGGAGGAAACACATAGTGATCTGATTCATCAATTTTCTCCAATAGACTATTAACCCAAGCAAGCCTAGTGATCTAGAACTAACTTAAGGCCTTAACAAAGTCTAACTGACCAAACCGTCTCATATGTTATCAAGTGGTTTATATTTAGAGGTAGCGTTGGTGAACATCTTGAGGTTGGCATACATTGCCTTTGCTGTTGGTTTAGTGTTTGTTGTTTTTGTTTAATATTTGTTTATCAACCACTGAGGCAAAGAAGGATGAATGAAAAATAAGAAAATGATAAGAGTAGTTGACAACATTTCACATGATTCTTCTTAAAGAATCTAACCATTCTTGTTTGAAAAGAGCGAAACTTAGGTGGCGTTAAGCTATTCATTTGCCATTTGATTCTCACACTTGATGGGCAACATACGCACTAACTACTCCAATTAATAATTAGCATGTGTTTCTTAGACATTTTTCACTTAACAATGATAAACCCATATTACTTGTTAAGTGATATGGTTGTGCATATGTTGCTCATTAAATAAAAAGGAAACCAAATGACAAGCACTGAACGAACTAAGCTTTATATTTTAAAAAAATTAATGAGTTTGAGAGGTACAATTCATTATAATACTAATAAGTACATGTTCAAAAATATGTCCAATGATAGATGTTGATTGTTAGTAACCATAATTAAGCTCTAAATTTCTTCTAGACTTTGAATGAGATTGTGTTCCATGCATTACACCTCATTTGTAATTGAAATAATACAAATTATAAATGTTGATGCATAAATTAGTCATCATATCAATGGACAAGATTCCTTCTTCTTCTATATGTGTGATTGCTGCATGTATCCAAAGAAATGAGCATTATGGGTCCCAAAGTTTCTTTTGGAGGAAACCTCTTTAACAATTGGTTGGCCAATTTTCTTATAAAACTATATTTGTTATTCTTTTTAGGATTGAGTTTATCTTATATAACTAGTGTGCTGGGTCTAACAGGAGTTAGTCAGCTAATTCTTTATAGAATTAGTCTTATCATATATGAGGAGAGTCTTGATTAGACTTAAATAAGGTGTTATCATAAAAAGGAAACTCTTCTTCAATTAGGATAGGGTGACTATCATGAAGAGAAATCTTTCTCTAATTAGCATAGGATGGCCATTATCAAGAAAAGTCCTCTAATTAGAGTTTCTTTCTTTAGGTAGATTCTATGTAGATTAATTTATCAAATTATCCCATTTTTAATAATTGAGGAAAGAAAGAGTATTTTAAACTATTTCCTCTTTTTTTTTTTTTTTGTCCAAAAAGAGACCAAGTGGACTGAGGTCGGGCATAAATCGTTATGGTACAAATTTTGCGCCGTGTAAAGTGCTATGTGAATTTGGATTCTTCCACACGTTTTATTCCGACACGTATAGTTATTATGCGATTAGAAAATAGAAGAGTATTTACTACATATCATTACGAATGAGAGACAGCCATCTGTTTTCATAATCAAACACGTGTAGATCATCCAATATTCCATGGCATGATGCAAGGGAGGAGTCTCGTTCCTATTTGGTGGGCCGACTAAGTAGCCACTAAAATGAGGGGCCCAGGGCCAGTTAAGGTGGGATTTTATTTGAGCGATCCCACGGCAAAAGGCCGATGCTATTTAATAACACCAAGAGGCTCGTGAGCTCAATTTTTTGGTGTCGTTTCGGTAATTTTCTTTTGCATCCATTAGATTAATTACTATGATCTATGAAGTTACGTTAATTAATATTTATTAATGATCATTAAAAAACATATTTAGTTGGATAAATTTTAAAATAATATATTTTATTAAAAAGAAAGAAAATATGAAGATTCAAGGCTTGTGGACCGTTTCGGCGTAGCAATCACAATCCCTCATTTAACTGACGCGGTATTGCGATGCCGATTCAAAGAGAGGAATGAGAGAACATCGAATCACACCAAAGTGACTTTTCTTTTGAGTAATCAGTCCTCGTCACCCTGGGCAGCGTCCCACCCGGCCGGAGACCTAAGAGCAGAGGGGTACGATGAGGATAAGAAAAGAAATATTCTTGTTCTCTTGCTTCTCTTATAAAAATAACAATGAAGTTTTTGTAATATCTCAATTGATACCATTAAATGATCAAGAAAACATGATTCTAATCAGATATCTAGATATCTAAATTAACCTGCATCAGTCCATAAACTTTGTTAAGATTAGAAATAACAGTAGATAGGATTGGTGTAACAATGTCGAATCTCTTCAAAGAAAAGTCTATTTAAGATATTATTTAAATTTAATCTATATAAGTAGCTAAAATTTATTCGGTTCGTGGTCAATGTTGGACAAATCAATGTGGGCATCCACTTTCACTTTTTCTTCTCGTTTTAAGCTCTGAAGTTCTCAATAGATTAAGGATCTAATCTATATAAAAGTTAAATTTAATTTAATTCATGAATATCATTAGTCCGTTTGTAAGGTTTTAATCGATGTTGGTTATGAGTTGAATCTATTTTAATGTCATTTCTAATAATTAAAAATTTAATCCAAAAAAATTGGTTAAAAAATTTATTTAAATTTTGATATGCATAAGTACTCTAGGTTTTTTCACAGCACACTTGGTGTAAGATTGAATATACCTTAGTATGCATTTTCACAATCAATGTAACAAAAAAATAATAGAAATTAAAATATTTAGATTGGGCATTAAAATTGAATCCTCTTTATCTCTTGACTTTCTTAAAAAATAATAAAATAAATCTTTTATCCCAATTAGAGACACTCCTAGATAAACCCATGTATGGTGATATAGGGTCTAAATAACATCGAAAGATATTCCCCAACCAATCACCTCCACATATACCAAAACTATTTAATCCATTCATTATAAATAATAATAAGATAAAAGAGAGTTTTTTTAAGCTTTAAGAATTTAGAAAAATAAAAATAAATAAATAAATAAATAATGAGATTTCAATAGGTTACTCTTTGTTACTGTCACGCACTGACACAGACATTAGATAGACCTCATGATGGAGAACTTACAAGGTAAGGAGAGGAAGGTGATACCAATTCCCAAGTGCCGTAAACTAATTAATTGAAGAGAAGACTGGAAGCAAGCATACCCATAGCCCACTTCAGAAGGGTTGGTTGGAAGTATTGGCGAGTCATACAAATGGCCTTAAAATAAAGAAGACGAAGAAAGAAACTGAGGTACAAAGAGAAGAGAGAAGAAGAAGCAATCAAGGGTCATGGAGATGAAACCAGCAAAGAGGAAAGGAATGATCTCAGCAAAGAAGGCTTGCAGCCCACCACCACCACCTCAGCCAAGGATGGCATGGTTGACGCCAAAGCCCAGAAAAGCCACCATTGTCAAGAGCGTGACAAGAGATGAGATCGATTTGTTATGGAGAAGAAAGAAGATGGAAGAGGACAATCACCTTCTCGCTGCTCAGAAGGCAGCTGCCAGGATCCGGGCAAAGGCTCTCAAGGCAAGGACCTCATTCTCATACTTGTTACAATTGAGATAGAAACAATACCATCATGATTCAAACTAGAACTTGGTTCTTGTACGAAGATTGGTGAAACGAAAAGCTCCAAACCATAAACCGTCTTCTACCAAGCCGCATCGAAGCAAACCAGTGAATGATATAATTCATCCTAAACCATCCAATTCTATGCTTTCTTTGGTGGAACCACTAGGCTCGGAAGTCTAATTTGCAAGCTATAAACATTAGTTCTTATTATCAATGATCAGTAAGTATTGATGGTTATAGTTATAATCATGAAGGGATTGTGAGTTGTGGCTTCTGGTGAACAAGAGGAAGGCTGCAAGCGATTTGTGGAATCTCTCGGAGAGATGATGGACAGCGATGAAAGTGGAAGAGGAAAGGAGGCAGGCGGTGGCGATGATGATGAGGAGGAGCCACGAATAGGAATCAAGAATTGGTAGGCTTGCTACCACTTGCTGTCAGTCTTTAACTATATTATTTATTATTCAATGACTTCTCCACTTTGTTTTTTTTTTTTTGTTTTAAAATTGAAAACAACGTTAATCGGTGCAAAAGAAAGGAGGGCTCACAAAGACCGAAGTCTCTTTGAAGTAGTGGTAGTAGCGCTATTCAAAAGAAGAACCATGGTTCCACCCACGTGAAGAAAGGTGGCCCCAAGGAATCAGTGTTGGGGGCATCCAGACCTTAAAAGTAAACTAGAAGTTCTCTTTACTTCTCTAATAGAAAAAAAAAAATAAACCAAAGGGATCCTATGAACCATCTACCATCTCTGCTAAGAGAACTTAAATATTAGATAAATTAATAATATATATATTCATTTTTATTAAACATAAATATAATTAGGAGAAGTATTTAAATAAAGTTTATAAAACTTGATCCTTATTGATGTTGTAAGTCGGCTAAGTATTTTGATGATAGCTTTCATCTAACTTCCATAACTAAGAAAAAAAAACTATAAATATATTAAAAATGTTAAAAAAACTTTAAATTAATGCATAAATAGTTGATTTTATCCTAAAATTGGTCCAAAATGAAATTGATTAAATAGGTTCAAAATACTCTATGATAAAGTTGGTTTGATTTTGGATCTAAAGTACTAAAGCCAATCCTTTAGCTCAAGTGTTGGCTTATCCTAGTCCAACCAATGTTCATTTTTATCCATTTCTACTCCGCAAACGTTTATTTGTATGTTTACTTAAATTTTATTTTAATATTTTTTTTAGTTTTCATAGTTTAGATTATGTAGAAACTAATATGTAGAAACTAAATGGTGAGAAAGAATTCATCTAGTTTGAAATTAAGATTCTATTATTGTTATAATAATAATAGATTATGTCTGAACTGATTTATTCAACTATATAATATAGACAAGCTACTGAGGTCCGCCACTCAAGTTGTTCATCTTTCATTAATGTGCATTCCGTAATGTGCCAAATAATAGTACAAATGACGAAGCCTAAGCAAGATGTTGTACAATGCAGTAAAAGAGAACCAAATTTTCATTTAGGACTACAATAGACATCACTAACTTATACATTCAGTTTAGGTATCAATTGACGTGTAGTTTGATCCAACCTACCTAATTTTCCTCATTTGTAGATGTATAGTTCACTCAAAGTTGATTGAGCTTGTGTACGGTGAAAGACCAATTTAAATTAAAGATGCATTTGGTATAGAGTTAAAGAGAGGGTGAAAAGTTGCTTTTATAATCTTTCATCTTCTTTTAAAAATGTGGTATGATATTAGCTTTTTCAGGAGACAAATTTTCCTTTCTTTATCCTCTAAATTGTTAACTGAGGAAGGAATAGATTAATAGGGTTAAAAGACATATTATTCAAAGAATGGAAAAAAGCTGAAACATAGAATTAATGAAATACTAAGTAATTCTATCACCCTCTCCCATTTCATCTCTTTTACAATAATACATTAATAAAATATTAATAGTATTTTCATCTCTTTTATATTAACCTCGTTATAAACATAGTTAACAATGTAGCATTTTACCTTTTATTAACAGACAATCAAATGTATACTAGAAAATTTTTTTTTGTAACTTTTTGCTTTCATTTTTTTTTTTAATATTATGCCAAACACACCCTGAATTTAAGTCTAAAATTCAACTCTAAGCCCAGCTAACATTCTATGTGATTCAAGTCAAATTGAGCACGGATCACAAGCGAAGTCGAATAGAAGCCGCTCTCAATCAGCTTAATAGCCTTATGTCCAGGCAAAACTAATCAAGTTTAGCTCAAACGTATTTTATCTGCTGCAAAACTAAAAGTACAGTGTGAGGACTATGCTTGACTTGAGATCATTGCTTCATAATGGGAACCATTTGCATTACGTTTGCCAAGGACTAACTTACTTTGCTTTGATCTGGTTGAGTGCAGGTGGACCAAAAGTATGCATGCTTATCTGAATCAACCAGCCTTTAAATCCATGGGAGAGACTGAAGCAAGCCACCTCCACATGCATTCCACAAAAGAATTGCTTTTGCTACTATTCTCCTGCTACACACCGAATCTTCTTCACCTCATTATTTCACGTTTTCTAGATGACCAAATGTAGGCATAGAATTGTTATGCCATATGATGTAACCTTATGAATCACTTTGAACATCAAATCAGCAGTGTGGTGATATCATTTCAGAATCCAAACAGAGTTCTAGGCGAACTGTGGTTCAATGTTATAATAAATTATTACATCATGAGATTGAATAGATTTACTTGTTGATAAAGGAAGATCTTGACTGCCATCAACCCAAGGAAAGCAGCAATAATTGAATGAATGGATGTAAACATCAACAGTCTGACAGCTAGTTCTTCTCATAGGAACAACCCCAACTCCTACCCAAAAAACAAAATAAGAAAAAAGATCTTATGGAGCCCAAGGCTATATAACTTCATCCAAGAAAAATATTAAATGATAAACAGTAGCATGGAGCAAGTCCCTGTATTCCTGTTTTAAATCCACAATTAAATCATCCTGAATGATGTTCTTTCTGGGAGGGGGTGCGGAAGAGATTCTTTTCTCTTTTTCTTTTTTTTTTTTCAAATATTTAAAGTTAAATTTACAATCTAAACTTGTTAAAAATACAAAATCATCATTATATGATAACAAAAAATAGAAAGCAAGGCAATTTGAACCTCGTAGACTACTATGAGGATACAAAATTTGCTCAACACTGATGACATGTTCATAGCCGTAATGTGCTACTAATGTGTCAGAGTAATTTGACACCTCTTGGTTGTTATAATAAATGATCATCTCTTTATTTTCTTTCATGTGATAAAATAGCTGTGGAATACTAGCATACCTAATAAGTTACCTGAAACTCCAGAATGAACATGTTTATCACGGTCCAGATATGATTTACAGCTGCAAATTTACTTGTAAGTCATAAAGTTTGTCTTAAAACATGGCTAAACAATGCAGTAAGTAGTTGAAATTGGTCTATTTGTAAAAGGGAAGCTATGTAAAGCAGCATATCATGACATCATAGTATAACATGAAATTTATAGGATCGCATGAATCTCTATGCTAGTGTGTCAGCATGAGGCAGCATATCACATACATCGTGCTGACCTCCACTCGAAGCCAGCATGTAATCAAATATATGGTTCTAAAGCTAAAAAGAATCTTAGGATCTTTGAAACCAGCAAGCTTCCCCTCAACTGAACAGTCAAAAGATGCGTTTCAGAAATTGAATAGCCAAAACATCAAGCTGACACCATTAGATAAGGTATATTCAGTGAATTTACTACCTTCAAAAAGTCTCAAACGGTTGATTGATTAACTTTCTGAGGCAAATTCTTGTTCCACATGAGTTATTCATACTTGAATCTCATCTCATGTCTCTGATAGATGGTACTTGATTGCATTTGCAAATCTTTCATTCCCATCCAAGTTACAATATGACCTATTTCTGCTAAATTGACTTGTTAATCTACATGCTTGGTACACACCAGTAGTTTCCTTGCCATTTCCACGTACTTCAAATGTTAAATGCTAAGGGCCTTAAAACTTTAGATTTGTTAACCTCACGATTCCTCTAATTATGTTCTCAGAGGCAATTCAAGACCCAAAAGCGAGCCTTTGTAGGTTTCCTTTTGCTATTCATTACAACTTAGGTGCAAACTTCCATTATATCATATATTTGCAACCATAACCTATAAGGAGGAGACTTCAATTTGGTATTTAAATCTGAAGGACCTTTCTTCATATTTTTTGTACTTTGAGAAGAACCCTTCTTCATAATTCATTTATTCCCAAAAATGGTAGTATTAGTGGCAGGAAACTTCTCTCACATCCACATCCACATCCACATCCACTGCCGCAACCATTCCTGATTCTAGCAACAAAGAACACTATATACTGTAGCAGAAGGCAAAATGATGAACCAAGTCTTGAATCTCTTTAATATCTGAGGATGACAGTCTCCTTAATATCCAGAACTAGAGCACAGTTCAATAGAATACATGCTAAAATCAGAAAAGATCTTTGAATGCTTGGGTCACCCAAGACTGGAGCTGGTAATTTTTTCATGCTTTCTACAGGTTAAGATTTATACATCATGAGCAGAGACAGTGCATGGTACACTCAGTCTAACTATAAAATCTTGCACTGTTAAAGTTTTGAGCATAAATTCAACCATGTGAATTGCCCTTGAGTAGAAGGCATCTTGGTACTGCTAAATTAAAATACCTATATTATGCATTCTGAGATCCAAGAAACAGACAGAATGAACCCTACCATGAGAAAGTATATAAAAAGATTGAGAAGAGCTGCAGGCATGCGGTGGATGAAACTAACAGAGACAAGTAGGAGTTGCTTTTATTACATGGAATGAAATGAAAACCTTATTAAAGCAAAAGTTTTGACAATATGTAAATTTGCTTCTAGAAGGTTGAGAAGAGCTGCATGTATATGGTAGCTGAAGCAAATTAAGACAAGTAGGAGTAGCTTTTTATTACATGGAATGAAATGAAAACCATATAAAGCAATAGTTCTAATGATGGATTATGAACAATTATTTCATCTCAAGTGTAATTCCTGTAGAAACAAGAGATATAGAGATGCAGTAAGCTGAAAAGGATAGGGCTGTTCAAAGAATAGAGATGCTCTTTAAGCAAATTATAAAGCTGAATTGGATTCTTTTACTTAAACTAATATGATATTGCTTAAATTAATGACTGATTATTTGATGTAATATGCAGTTTTGCAAATTGAGGAACTGAAACGGCATTCTCTTCTCTGTTGATATCCAATAAAAGAAATAAATGCTAGCCTGAATCAGCAAAAGGGTCAGGCAAGCAATAAATAGTTCACTTGTTTCAGATGCAAAAGAAGTAGGTCTCTTGGCTACAGTTGACTGTCGATATATGGATTTGTAATTTTAGGAGAAGCACAAGCAGGAAGTCACACCAAATAAACCCCTAATATGGGCAACAAATTTTCAGCAGGAACTTACGGGACAGCATTAGCAAATTGCAAAGGAGATCAAAACATCATGACTTGTTTAAGATGGAGGAAAAGTGTTCATTTGTCTAGTTCTTGATTGTCAGATGTGATTGTAATGTAGATTTGCAAATTTAGGAGAAGCAATGAGAATAATAATTCCCTATAAATCCTTAATAACAGTACAGAACCAACACGAATCTGTTCAACAATAAATAATATTACCAGAAGAGTGGTCAAAAAACAAAATGACTACTTGTCTTGAATGCAAAGATGGGTCAGTAGGTTAACAGTGTCCCCTTTTGCCCTCACAAAGGCTAACCAATACTACTGTTGAAGATGATGAAGATGACAGTGAAGAAAAGGAGATCAAAGCAGAGCATGTTACTTATTTTGTGACTTGAAGATGGTTTATAGAGTGAAAAATATTCGCCTCAGCAATACCTTTTATGGAAAGAAAATTTTGTTGCTTGGGAAATGGTGGCAGTCAGTTTAAAGGATGTCTGCAGCAGATTCATCAATTAGCTAAACTTCATAATGAAGCATCACCCATAGTCATACAACCTGGAACAGCCATATAATGCTAGTAGGGAAATGCAGTCTGTATGGAGTTGGCTGATGAAATTCCTTAATGGAGATCAACTCAATAAAAAGTTTAAGGTGGTCTTTCCTTCTGAAGGTGGTAGTAATAATTTGTGTTGTAAGGTTGCAGGTTGTAAATATGCCATTAGGATGTAACACAGGCAGCTGCATTGCTGATGCATTTCATAAAATTCAATGTGCATTTTCAATTTAAAAGTCACAAGAACAAAGGAAAATCAACTGAAAGGCAAAAAGATGGCAGCTATTTGACCGGTTCATTTGGCAACTTCATTTTATCCATCTTCATCTATTTTGGAGGTCGCTTCACAAAATAAGGGTTCCTCAAGATGATATTGATATCTACATTGAGCATCAAACATGTAGTTGACAGCAAAAGTGAAGACACTTTTTACATATGTATAAAATTAATCTACTACCAATTTTAAGCAAGTCATTTTTTTCCTGACCTTATGATGAATCAAGCATATTTTTAAACATATCCTACTGAAAATAGAACATATGAACTCATAAAAACAAAATGTTTGCCAGAGTAACCTACAGTTCACATGGTAACTTAGAATTCATCTATAACTCAACATAGACAATCCAACCAAAATATAAATCTAAAAGGCAACTCAAAATGTACCAGGAAAAAAGATTAAGACAAGCTCAAAACTTCCACAAACGAGTGCTCCATAGCTGAGTCAAATGATTTATTCATGGAAGAGAACTTTGTGATAAGATGGACTTGGTTCCTGTGGCAAGCTTCTAATAACATTCCATGCAATGTGACCCCACAAGCAAGAAGCCAAGAGCTAGTCTTCCCATATTTTGCAGTATAATCATTATCTGATTGATCCAGTAAGGTCAATTAAAAGATGGAAACTAAGGCTGAGTCTTGTCTAATGCCTTTTCATTATTACCTATAATTTATATCAGTCTTAGCTTAAATTTTAGACATTTTTAACCGTTTTAAAAATCCCAACAACCCTTTGGCCCATCTTATATAATGCCTAATTTTAAAGCCCCAGAACTCTACACCCCCTAAAGCAATAACTCACTTCTCTCAGACCTTGCCAATCAAACCTATTCATTCATATGTTTGCGGTATCAAACCAACTAAAATTCCTTCCCTTTCCATTTTTGCATTAGATCCTCAATCCTAGGGCTCCAAAAATTTACATCTTCCCCTTCATCTCTACTTTATTTTATCTATTTTGATATTACCTTGAACAGATTTGAGTCAACAACTGCATTAACCTAAATTCCATTCTCCATTTGCATAAATACAGTTTCATCATTAGTTGTATCAAAGGGGATGACCTTTCTCAAACTCCAGGACTTTTAGAGCAACCATAAGATAAGCCATTAACTAGTATTAAATAAAAACATGAAATAAAATTGCAATGCCTGAAGCAATATTTCCATCTCATACCGAAACAGAAACTATGAAGCATTTAGTTATGCAAACAAGATCATATTTCTAGGTTCAAGTATCTTGCACCCTTTAAATATGAAGGTGATCTTGACACAACTGTTCAGGTTATGACTTTTTGGACAAAGCACCACACCTCAGAAGATTATGTCTATACAAGGGGTGGCATGTGCCAAAAGATAATCGAACTAGAGTAACAGATACTACATGAAGAAGTGTCACCAAACAGGATGAAGAGGACTCACCACCTTAAATGGGCTTCCAGGTGTGATTCAAGGGAGCCACAAAAAGCAAGATGCAACTTAAGCAACATCAAGTATACTGTTAAGAGAACTGGCCTAAATAGCTTTTGAACATAGAAAGTTGAATTCTGACACTAATACTATTGAGTTTCCAAGTTCCCTCATCTAAATGTAATCAAATAGCAATCTTGATCCACAACTCGTCTACTTTTTACTTTGCTGAACACCCAAAAAGTTGATTGAAACACAGTTGAGTGATTTTTTTAATTATTTTGTTATTACTCATTCGATAAATGCAGTGCCGCAGTTACATAAAAATTCTAATGGACAACAAGAGTTACCACCAAAAAAGGGGAAAAAAAATGGGGCGCAAGAGAAGAGGCATTGGAGAAGAGGGCGATCAGGAATCGGAAAGTTCACCAACCACCAATAAAAAATGATTTTTTCCCTTCACTTTCCTTATTATCCACCTCATCTCTGGTCGTCGGCCTCGGCCATGGCCTTCTTGCTGGCCTCGACGAGCTTGTCGAGGGCCGTCTGGACGGCGTCGCGACCACCGATAAGGAGGCGGGTGACGACCTCGGGGTCGCTCGAAGCGGGCGTCCTCGAACTCGCGGCGGACGTTCTCCCGGAGGACGTCCCGCCACGGCTCCCCGCGGGCGTCGGGCCACGTGAAGAACCGCGTCATCCTGAGGATATTGCAGTAGAGGCCCAGCGCTTCCCGCCGCGTGCTCGTCAGCCGCCGCCGGGCGGTGAGCTCGGCGTCCTCGTCTCGGGGCTCTTCTTCACCAGGTGCCGATCCAGCAGCTCCTCCACCGTGTCGGACCCTTCGTGGAGGGATCGGCGGGCGATCCGGGAGGAGGAGGAGGAGGGGGTGGCGACAGTGGAGGCGGAGAGAAGCAGGCTCCGGCGAATTGCAGGCCGGAAGAGGAAAGAGGCGACCATGGGGTCGAATGGAATTTTGTCGGAAGGGGGCCGAGCTTAGAGCCAGGGGCGTCACTGGGCGCGATTGGGTTCGAGTCGAGACAAAAGGTCGAACATATGGAGCCTAATTTGAAGCACGGACGGCTCGCTCTTATCGTTATTTCTCTCAATTGCCCCTATGGTTTCATTGCATTAAACTTATTTGCCAAGATGATCGGAAGTGGACTTGTATCATGCTAGACGTATCCTGGCCAATATTGTCGCACCCCAAATCCACTGCATATATGGCCGCACCTTATAACAAGTTTTAGAGACCATGCAAGGCCTATTATGAGCAATCAAATAGTATTTATCATGACTCAAAATCTGGATAAACATCCACCAACATTAGAAACAAAGTTTATTATTTTCTCTATTATCTTTAGAAAAAAAATATTAAAATAAAATTTATATCTATCTAATTAATTACTATAGCTGCAATGTTACTGTTGATGCGGAAATCCGCTCTTCAACTCGGATGCAGTTCGACTTCGGATTTGGACGCTAATCTCTTGCCCGGACGGAACCTACAAGACAGTCCTCAAGTGTCGGGGTGACCCTCTACGGAAGACCCTCCGATGCCCAAGTCAGTGGAGATTCACAGCAAGCAGATGTGAGGAGAAGACTCTCGCATAGGAGTCCCTCAAGAAATGGCATCTCGAGAGCTCAGAGCTCTGTTTGAGCTTCAATGGAGTTTTTGTAAGAGTGTGAGAGTAAGTATCAATGTAAGCGTTCAAGTAAGTGTTACCTTAGGAGCTTTAGGATAAGGGTATTTATAGGCGATCACCTGATTCCTTGGACGTGTCTCAAGGGGGGCCTAAAACTGTTAGGATTTGAATCAGATTTGAATCAAGTTTGTTATGAGGCCGGTAGCATTAGTATCTGGTTAGTTAGAAAATCGACGGCTAGAGGAGCTGGTTGATACTTTGAGATTCGGTGATTTTATAGGCCCTAGCTACTTCTGATATTATTTGCATAATTTCCTGCTCGAGATCATCGAGGGCCTATGCGGCTGGAATCTTGTCGAACTATCACGAATTTGATTTCTTCCGCGCTTGGTTCCGCAAAGGTTCGGGAGCCCCTCGACCTAGCTGAGGCTCAAGAATAGCTCAGCTCTGCTGAAGCATTTGAATGCCTCGGTCTGGCCGAGGTATAAGAACAGCTCGATCTAGCCGAAGCAAAAGGTTTGGCCGAGGCATAAGATTTGGCCGAGGCATATAATATTTCGGTGTCGTCGATTATATGAGGATAGGATGCCTCAGCTCTGTCGAGGCATACGAATATCTCAGTCCGGCCGAGATAAGAGGATAGCTCGGGCCCGCCGAGGTGTGAGAATAGTTCGGAACGATTCAGTCTGAGGATGGCTTGGTCCGAGGATGGTTCGGTCTTGCCGAGGATGGCTCGGCTCTGTTGTTTTCTAGATATGACAGCTGGCTGATCAAAAATCAAGAATGGTCTCGACCTTTTTTTCGTGTGCACAAGTGTTGGCGCGATGACAATTTTACCCCTCATCATATGCGCCCCACTCCCTAGTCCGAAGTGTAAGTTCGTATATAGGGAGTAGAGTCTAGGATAACTTCATTCGAAAGGATTCAAAGGGGCGTACAATGATGGTCTCATAAATGCCGCGTCGTCATTTCATCATTTTTCTCAGCGAATGAAATGGAAAAATCCCCTCGTTTCTTGTGGGCGATGATTGGGAAAGTTCCACGTGTGGAATCCCTATGTTTACGGCACCTGTGGCGGCAACTTGATCGTCTGGGGGTTTCTTCTAAAGATGCCATACCTTCTCTTTGAAATGATATTTAAAAGGAGCAGGGGTTAGAGCGGTGCTCTTTCTGCAGCGCTTTCTTGCTTCTTCCCTAGAGATTTCGTTCCTCAAAACCCTTGTGAATCCATTTGAGGTTTGCCCTTTCAACTCGGCGACATGAAGGGTCCAAATGATGTGGCTTCCGAGATAACTCTTGAGGATCTGGATAGAATACGTCAAAGGTACAAGATTCCTCAAGGCATCGCTCTATGGCCGCCGAAGGTTGAGCAGAGGGTTTCAATGCGACCGGAGCGCGGGGTGTTCTTTTATGAAGAAAGCTTAAAAGCAGGCCTCCGATTTCTCCTTCACCCGTTGGTGAAAGAAGTAATGAGGTTCTACAACATATGCCTGACGATGGTGGCTCCAAATAGCTGGCGTAACCTTATCGGGTTTATCTCAATGTGCAGTCGTGTTGGGGTAATGGTGACTCTTTCTTTGTTTCGAGTTTGCTATAATTTGGTTTCTGGAAGGAACTCTGAGTGGCCTTATATTGGGCCCCGGAAATCATTTAAGATAATATCGGACAATCCGTCATCCATAAAAGAGTGGAAGTCTCGATTTTTCATTATCGAGGAAAATATTGACTCCGATTTTTCCTGGGTGTGGACAAGCTATGTGAAGGACCCGGAAGTGCATCCAGAGCTGTCTAGGCAAGAGAAGAAGGATTTGGTGATCCTTCGCAGTGGTCGAGTATTCTCGGACAGTGCCCTTTTGTCGGAGGATGCCCTCTTCGCTGCCGGGCTTAGCTCTTTCGATCCTTAGAGTAAGCTTTCTCCCCTCTTCCTATGTCCGTTGTATCCGAGCAATTTTATCACAATCTAAATGATTGCTTGTTGTGTTTATAGCCGAAAGGTCGGCGTTCATAGGTCAAATAAAGGAGGAACTGGGCAAGCACTAGAAGGGAACCTGCTTTGGTGAAAAGTGCAGATCTGAGAAGAAACCCTGTCTTTTCGGGATGCACTCAAAGGAGGTGAAACAGGTCAGGGTTGATCAGCACTCCTTCATGCCGAAGAAGAAAGAAACGGGAGTGTTGGCTATGAAGGATGGGTCTTCCTTATTGAAGGAGGACGCGGTAGTGGAGGAGGAGCAAGTGGTTGAGGAAAATTTGGAAGAGATCATCGAGGTTTCTCCTCTCCAAATAGTGGTTGTGTCAGATGATCCGGAAGAGACATCGCCGGTTTGCCCAGTAGTCTCTTCATTTGAGGGTGAACAGCCGCGTCTGGCGGAGGTCGGCAGCCCCAGGATGCCTTTTACAAGCGAGGAAGAAATCCCAGTTTTGACCGAGGAGGTGAGGGAAGTAATTGCCGCTGTCGGAGCTCAGGAGGAGCTACTTGACAAAGAATTGGTGGATGTTGAGGGGGAGACTGAATTGGCAGCCGGGGTTCAGGAAGGGTTTCCCGCTGGGGGACTCTCTCCCGAGGTATTAAGGAAAGTTGCGGAGGAGGCTGAGGCTCCGATGGAGTCCACTGGGGCTAAGCAAATGCCCATGGATCAAGGGTAGCCCTCGAGTAAAAGAGAGGTACAGACCGAGGTCTCTCCGGCCGAAGCATCAGAGAAAGAGGTTGGGCGAGCCGAAGTCTCTGAGGCTTCACAGATTAAGACTCTGATGGAAAAAGTCGAGCGAATGAGAGTCCTTCGGTTTGAAGCCCTTCGGGTCAGCCATTCTGCCGTGAATTTTCTTTCACCCGATCCGAATGTAGAAGAGATGTTCGCCGCTTTAATGCAGTCTGTGTTATATGTGGGGGAAGGTTCCTCGGTCGGTGAGCCCACAGCGAAGGACCTTGTTGATGCAGCATTTGGGCAGCTCGGTGTGCCGAAGGACACTTACCTTTTACCCGAGATTGACAGCCCTGCCCTTACGAGGATCACCACGAATTATGCCTCCCGAGTAAGTCATTACGTCAAGACATCATGTTTTTGCTAGCTGACTCGGTTGCATTTTCTTACTTATGTTTTACTTGCAGAACACTTTAATTGTGATAGCGCTAAGCTGGCGCTTGAACTTGGCTATGGGGGCCTACGCTCAAGTCAGAAGGAAGGCTGCTGATCTTTGGGAGAGGGTAGAGTCATCCAACAAACTCTCTGGAGCCCTGGCGTCCATTCAGGGAAAGCTTGAAAAGGTTGGGATGTCCTACCAAGCCGCTGCTAAAAGAGCATCCCAGCTTGAAACTGAAGTTAAGGAGCTCCATGGATTTCGCGAACAATCCGACAATGCTTGTTTGGAACGATTATTAGAAATAGATAACTTAATCTAAATAATTTTTATCGTCATTGATGTCCTGAGTAAACAATACACCAAATGTCTAGATAAATTTTTTTCTTTCTTTTTCTTTTCATTCTATGCTTCCATTCACACCAAAGAAACTATGGGATAATAATAACAATTCTTGGCTAGAATTGCAACTATTATCGTATAAATCACCACCGTTACATCTGAATTGTAGAGATAATTCAGATATAGGCCTATTTAGTGGCCCATATAGTCTGTTGAAATGATCTTATTGGAATTGAAACCAAAATCATTGATTCTAATTCCAAGAAATTAGAATTCAATTCCAATTCCATCTAAAATTCAAATCTCAAATCTCCTTTGAATTGTAAATTCATTCAAGCCAATTGTAATACAACACAGCTTACAAATTTATAATAAATAATTTTTTATAATATTAATTATATATTAATAATATGTTATATACAATTATGATATATATGTCATAATATATTATATTATATAACTTTATATATATATTAATTTTATTATTAATAGGACTAAGAAACCATATCTAATCAAATGAATGAAAAGAATGATTTTGATTTTAATGGAATTTGGTTTTGATTCTTATTTCAACTATAATGCCAAATCATATGGTTCTAAATTCTTTCAAATCTCATCCTCATGGCATCAATCATTGGTCCAAGGTTGCTTATTAGCTTGCACATTATCATGGACGATAGACTGGAGCTAGTATTACGTTGCTTTTACTAAGCCATCTAAATTTATTTTCATGACTTGTAGAGTAGGGTGGGGATTGGAAATCCCATCCGAGTTTATTTTAATGACTTGCGGAGTGGGGAAGGAAGTGGAAGTCCCATCTAAATTTATTTTAATAATTTTTGAAGGAAAAAGTCTTTCTACACTGTATGCAATGCAAAAATGTGCG
>UESW01004267.1:135176-188243 GCA_900491605.1 Calamus simplicifolius
GAGCAATCAATAGCTCGGTTCCCCCGAGCAACCCCCGAGCAATCCATGGCTCGACATGCACCTCCGCGGAACCTGGCGCGGGAGAGCCCAAGTCTAGTATAACAGAATCCCAAACGAAGAATCATATCGAGGAGTGGCCTAGGAGCTGCAATAACGGCCTAGGATCTGCAATAATGGCCCAGGACCTACGCAGCCATCGGATCTCAGGCCATCAGAGAGCTTTCCAAGCGTTGATCCTCCAACGGACAAGATACGGATCCCACCGGCCTCACAACAGCTTGAATCGAATCATCTCCATATCCCAACAACCTTCGAACCTTCCAGAAGGCGCTCAAGATTCAGGTGATTGCCTATAAATATGACACTCCCAGATTCTCTCAGGTACGCGTGCATAAGCCCCCGTACACAGCTCCTGGCTCAGTTTCACTCTCACTCTCTCTCTTTCACTGCTCACCCTTCTCCTTCTCCGCCGTTGGCGCTCCGCACGAGCCCCCGATTGGCCACCCCTGGAGGGACTCCCCAGAGAGATCATTCTTCTCATTTCTGTTGATTATCAATCCCCACTGACTTGAGCGTCGGAGGGTCTTCCGCGGAGGGCCACCCCCAACGCCTCTTGCGTGAGGACTTCTGTGCAGATCCGTCCAGGAGGAAGCCCGATCAGAAGACCGATCGCGCCTAAATCGGAGGACAGATCCCGGCAGCAACAGATTGGCGCTAGAGGAAGGGTCTCAAGTCCCATTAAAACTTAAAGAAATGAGATAAGGATCTCGATCCAAAAGAGAACCTCTCCAATGGCTAATCGGAGAAGAGCAACATCTAAAGCCTAGGACCAGGTCGCCTCCCAGAGACCTAATCCGATGAGTAGCGTGGCACCGCAGCCGCCACCAGTTGAGACCCTATCGCCGCCAGCTATCCCAGTGACCCAGGATCAGTTCGCCATGCTGGTCCAGCAGGTCCAAGCCTTGGCCCATCTGGTTCAGGAGCGCCTTGCAACTGCCTCTGCTCCACGCCTCCCTGAGGAAGCCGCATCCCCTTTCTCTCCGGCCACCTCTTCTTCTTCTGGTCCGCATGGAGTCGCGGACCCCCCCATCGACCCAAGAAGGACAGACTAGTCCCATGAGGGGGCTGCAACAGGGATCCACCCAGATCTCGGCGGGCCCGGTCCTTCTCTCCGGAGTCCTCCCGCCATGATTCGACGCCATCCCCGCGCCCTCCTCACCCGGCTCCTCCTTTTATATATGAAGAGGAGATCCGCCGATAACTCTGGGAGATGCGTCAGGAGCTGGACGCTGCCAAGCAGGCTCATCCGCCTTAACCCAAGGCAGAGCAGGGCATCCCCTTCTCCAACGGGATCATGGAGGAAGTGATTCCCTCCCATGTTAAGCTACCCGCCATTGAGCCTTACCATGGCTCCTCTGATCCGGATGATCACCTCAGTAGCTTCCGATCAATAATGATGTTCCATGGCGCATCAAACGCGATCCTCTGCCGCGCCTTCCCTTCCACCCTTAGAGGATCTGTCTGAACCTGGTTCAACGCCTTGAAACCGGGTTCCATTGATTCATTCGACGAGCTGAGCCATCTTTTCATTGGCCAGTTCGTCAGTAGCCGTCGTCACCGATGAAGATCCGACTCCCTCTCTGAAGTTAAGCAGAGAGAGGAGGAGTCCTTGAGAAATTACCTTGACCGTTTCAACAAGGCCATACTGGAGGTGGACCACCTTAATCATGAGGTGGCTATGTCCGCCCTAGCGGGGGAGTTTTGAAGGAGAGCGACTTCTACCTAGCGATGGAGGTCAGCTACCCCCCGAACCTCTCCGATATGATGGCTCTGGCAGACAAATACACCAGGGTCAAAGAATCACGGAGAGCCGCCCGCACCGAGCTGGCGAAGAAGAAAAAACCTAAAGGTTCAGACAGGCACCGACCTATCCGTCAGCCAAGCCCGCCTCGTCGCCAAAGAACTCCCCCACCACCGCCAAGGAATCGCTCCCGAAGCCCGCCTAGACGATTCGACCGGTACACCCCACTCACTGTTCCTAGGACGCAAATCCTCATGGAGATAGAGCGCCAGCTCCCCCGACCAACTCCTCTCCGAGGGAACCCAACTCGGAGGGACCCCACCAAGTACTGCCGCTATCACCGGGAGTATGGCCACGATACCGAGGAATGCTTGCAGTTGAAGAACGAGATTGAGAGGCTAATCCAATGGGGCCGACTGAACCAGTTCAGGAGGGTGCCCGAGCCAGGACAAGGGGGTGATCGCCAGCCCGAGCTTCAACAGCCTCCTCCTCCTCCAAATCCACTCGTAATCGGCCACATCAACATGATTGAAGAGGCCGGTGGTTCGAGCTCCAGAAATGATGGTGAAGGCTCGGTGCCAAAGAAAGCGCGAACGGGTGAGCTCTCCTTCTCCGATGATGATCTCCAAGGAATACAATTCCCATATGACGATGCACTGGTTGTATCTCTCAATTTAAATAACTACGATGTAAGTCGGATCCTTGTTGATAGTGGAAGCTCCGTGAATGTTCTGTACCTTGATGTGTTTGCCAAGATAAAATTGCTCATGGAAAACCCTCGAGCCGTGGACTCCACCGTAATGGGGTTCACCGGCGATGTTATCATCCCAGAAGGGGTCGTAACCTTAATGGTTCGGGCAGGAACCTAGCCCCTTGTAGCCACTGTTCATACGGACTTCCTAGTGACCAAGCTTAGGTCGCCTTACAATGTGATTTTGGAGACCCGGCCTGATGTCCCTCAAAGCCGTTGTCTCCATCCCACACCTATCCATGAAGTTCCCCACCGGGCGGGGAATTGGTGTTGTCCAAGGAAGCCAAACTATGGCTCGACAGTGTTTTGTCATCAGCCTTCAGTCCAGAATGCCTGAAGTTGATGGGCTGATGCTTGGGAGGACTTCACCGAGCAACGGGGAGAACCAACCGAGGAACTAGAAGAAGTACCACTGGACAAAGCTTGTCCTGACCAACCATAAAGATCGGGTCGCTGTTGAAAGGCAAATCTCGGCAGGAGCTGATCGACTTTCTTCAAAGCAACGCCGATGTCTTCGCCTAGTCCGCCTCCGACATGCCAGGAATCAGCCCGAAGTTCTCATCCACCACCTTAACGTGGACAAGATGTACCGGCCTGTCAAACAAAAGAAGAGGAGTTTCACCCCAGAGCGGTAGAGAGCTATTGAAGAGGAGGTTGACAAACTTATCAAGGCAAACTTCGTTCGGGAGGTGAATTACCCAAGTTGGCTATCAAATGTCATCATGGTAAAGAAGTTGAGTGGCAAGTGGCGGATCTGCATCAACTTCACCAACCTCAACAAAGCGTGCCCGAAGGACAGCTTCCTCTCCCCCGAATTGATCAACTTGTGGATGCCACCTCGGATCACCAAATGCTGACGTTCATGGAGGCCTACTCGGGCTACAACAGATCCGGATGGCCCCAAAGATGAAGAAAAGACCGCCTTCATAACCGACCGAGGTACTTACTGTTACCGCGTTATGCCTTTCGGCCTTAAAAATGCAGGTGCCACCTACCAAAGGCTTGTCAACAAAGTTTTCAAAGAGAAAATCGGCCGAAACATGGAGGTATACATCGACGACATGCTGGTCAAAAGCAAAGAAGCATCACAGCGCGTCAAGGATCTCTCGGAGAGCTTCATGACACTCCGCAAATATCGGATGAAGCTCAACCCAACTAAGTGTGCCTTCGGTGTTAACTCTGGGAAGTTCCTCGCTTCATGGTCTCCCAGCGGGGTATCGAAGCTAACCCCCAGAAGATCCAGGCTCTCCAGCAGATGGCGCCCCCGGCGTCTATTAAAGAAGTCCAGCGCCTAACTGGAGAATAGCAGCCCTTAACCGCTTCGTGGCTCGTTCTGCCGAAAGATGCCTCCCTTTCTTCAAAACTCTCTGGTCGGCTAAGAATTTCTAATGGTCTTTCGAGTGTCAAAATCATTCGAAGATCTCAAGAAGTACCTCGGCTCCCCCTCTCCTCAGCAGTCCAAATCCTGGGGAGACATTATTCCTGTATCTGGCTGTCTTGGAAGGTTTCGTTTGCTCGGTGTTGGTCAGAGAAGAAAATAAGGCCAGAAGCCGATTTATTATGTCAGCAAACTGCTCTGAGACGCGGAGACGAGGTATACCCAGATTGAGAAGATGGTGTTGGCCTTGATCACCTCAGTTCGAAAGTTGCGGCCATACTTCCAAGCACATTCTGTGACGGTCCTGACTGACCAACCCATCAAGGCGGTGGTCCACCGCCGAAGACATCAGGGAGAATGACTAAATGGGCCGTCGAGCTGAGCGAGCACGATATTCGATTTCAGCCTCGCCCGGCCATCAAAGCTCAGGTGCTAGCCGACTTCCTCCTCGAATGTACCATCCCGGAGGACGGCTCCACCCCCGACTCCCCGAGAGCCCAAAATCTGACGCCTAGTGGCTCCTCTATGTCGACGGGTCGTCCAACGCCCATCGCTCCGGTGCGGGCTTAGTCCTCACCAGCCCGGAGGGGGTGACTTTTGAATATGGCGTCGCTTCTCCTTCCCGGCCTCCAATAACGAAGCTGAATATGAAGCTCTGCTGGCCGGTCTCCGGATCGCCCGCAGCCTTAAGGTGGAGAAACTTAATGCCTTCACCGACTCTCAACTGGTGGCAGGTCACGTGCGAGGGAAATTTGAAGCCCGGGAACCGAACATGATCTGATATCTCCAAGAGGTTCGAAGCCTACTCTCCCATTTCCTTGAATTTGAGGTCATTCAATTCCTAGATCCGAAAATGCCCGTGCCGACCTATTATCTCGTCTGGCAACTGCAGAGTCAATGGACGCCGAACGAAAATTTCATCTGAGATTTTGGAGAGATCTAGTATCGTGGAAGCTGACCGAGTGATGCAAGTTGAGGCCGAACCATCATGGTTCGACCCCATCCTGAAGTACCTTAAAGAAGGGTCGCTCCCGGCCGATCGTAGAAAGCTAGAAGGCTAAAGCTGCAAGCTACCCACTATGTGTTGATTGATGACCAGCTCTACAAGCGGTCCTTCTCTATGCCATTGCTCAGATGCCTTCGCCCATCTGAAGCTGATTATGCCCTTTGGGAGGTACGAGGGATTTGCAGCAACCATCTGGGGAGCCGGTCCTTATGCCACAAGGTGCTGCGTCAAGGTTACTATTGGCCAACCATGCAAAAGGATGCTGACGACCTTGTCCGAGCTTGTGACCCATGCCAAAGACACTCCAGTATCAGAGGCTCCCCTCCGCCAGCCTGGTCCCCATTTCCTCCGCTTGGCCCTTTGCCAAGGGGGAATGGACATTCTCGGCCCATTTCCACTCGCCACGGGGCAGCGGAAGTTTTTATTCGTCGCCATCGATTACTTTACAAATGGGTCGAGCGGAAGAGTTGCTCAAATAACTGAGGCTTGGGCCAAGGACTTCGTGTGGAAATCCATCATCTCCGCTTCAGCCTCCCACACACCATCATCACTGACAACGGCAAACAATTCGACAATCCAAAGTTTCATCAGTTCTGCAAGGAGCATGGGATTCATCACCGCCTTACCTCGGTCGGACATCCAAGGCTAACGGAGCAGCCGAAGTAACCAACCGAACCTTGCTTCAAGGGATCAAAGCTTGACTCTCCAGAGCCCAAGGCAGGTGGGCAGACGAGTTGCACCATGTCCTATGGGCCTACCGCACCACCCCGAGAGTGCCCACAGGCGAGACCCCATTTCGAATGGCCTCGGCACAGAGGTCGTCATCCCTGTGGAGATAGGACTCCCTTCCCTGCAGGTGGAAAGCTACTCGGAGGAAGCCAGTGACGAGCAGCTCCGCACCAACCTTGACCTGGTGGAGGAGATCAGAGAAAAAGCTCGGATCAGAATAGCTGCCTACCAGCAAAGAGTGGCCCGATACCACGCCTCCAGAGTCAAAGGGAAAGCTTTCTTGCCTGCGACCTCGTTCTTCGGAAAGCATCTGTCTCCAAACCGCTGGAGCAAGGGAAGCTAGCTCCAAACTGGGAAGGACCCTACCAAGTAGCAGAGGTCGTCGGACCGGGGACCTACAAGCTGCAAGATCTAAGCGGAAGATCCATCCCTCGGACGTGGAATTCGGACAATCTTCGCAAGTATCATCAGTAGGGTACGCCCTCTATAGGCTCGCCTTCTTAAATTTTTGTTGGCATATTGTTTCATAATTCATGACATAAATCACCACAAATTATATCACCAAAAATCATGAAGAAAAACATATGCTGCTTACCAATCCTCGGCACAACCGAGTTATCTGTTTAAGCAGGAAATCTCCAACCTCGGCTGGGCCGAGCAACAAATCTCCAAACCTCGGCTGGGCCGAGCAAATAATCTCGAACCTCGGCTGGGCCGAGCAACAAATCTCGAACCTCGGCTGGGCCGAGCAACAAATCTCCGAACCTCGGCTGGGCCGAGAAAATAATCTCCGAACCTCGGCTGGGCCGAGCAACAAATCTCCGAACCTTGGCTGGGCCGAGCAAATAGTCTCCGAACCTCGGCTGGGCCGAGCAACAAATCTCCGAACCTCGGCTAGGCCAAGCAACAAATCTCCGAACCTCGGCTGGGCCGAGCAACTAATCTCTGAACCTCGGCTGGGCCGAGCGATGGATTCTAAAGCCCCAGCTAAAATCGGAGTGCATAAGTCCTGGCAAAAACTGAAGCACGCAAAACTCGATCGGAACTGAAGGACTTCCGAACAGTCCCCAAAGCTTCGGCCGGTTCGAAGAATACACGCCGTGCAATATCGTCAGCAGGAACAAATTCGTGCCTTTAGCAAATCCCTAAAGGCCTCGATAGGCCCTACACGGCCACCTAAGAAACCCAGAAAAAGTTGGGGAACCTCTCCTACTACTAAATCCCTGGGCTAACAGAGCAATATCCCTACGCCTTACCGCATAAGCCCACGAGACCGCCCAGGTCTCCTTTGGCTCGAACAGGGACAAACGGTTTTTCCTTTTTATGGACCAAATGACGGTCTCAGCAGGGAATAAGAGATTGCCAAAAAAGAACTTCACTCTTTATTCGTTATAGAGAAAAGTGCAAAAAGAAAAAGTGAAAAATGGCCTTCACAGAGGCCTACTGTCTCCCCCCAGGAGCTGCCGGGTCCTCCATACGTCGAGTTAGCTCGGCTACTTGCTGACGGAGGGATGCTATCACCCCCTCCTGCCGGTCAATGACCCGGCGGAGAGCCTCGGCCTCCCTCACAGAAACGGCGAGAAACTCCTCGACCGACTTCTCGAGCTGCTCATGGCCTGCTAGAGCTGACGCCAGGGCCATGCCATCGACAGTCATGGAGGAACGGCTCCCCTGGAGCCCCACAGCCATTGCTAACAACGCTCGACTCTTCGTTCGATTGCCCTTCACCCTGAGAAGCCATACCCGCTCTCAGGAGCTGTCGAAAGGCTAGCCGAGAGGATGAAACACTGCCATCCCTCTCATCCATATTTATACTACCCCGGCGAGTATCTCGAGCAGTCGGGTCATTAATCCCGACCCGTGAGAATCTGCCGCGTGTCGCCGCTTAGGCTGGCGCCCACGGGAAGCGAAGAGTCACACCCCCTCCAGAGGAAAATCGGTAAACATCGACGAATTACTCGGAAACCCCCTCCTTCTCTAGAAACTGGGTTCCTTCCGATCTGCCGGGCCCTCAGAGTAAATGTTCTCGCAACCCCACGAATTTCCTCAAATCGGCCACCCTTCGAGAAGCGCATGGAAATGAAAAGATGCATCAGCAGCTAACGCTAACTCGCTTCCCTCGGAAACCACCAAAACATAAATATTGGGCGTCCCCATGCACTGCCAGTTTCGCTTTGGTGGTCCGCGCCGAATCTCACAGGAACCAAACATCAAGAGTCTCGGTGGCGACCGAGTCATCCCTCCGAGCAATATCTCCGAACCTCGGCTAGGCCGAGCAATAAATCTCCGAACCTCGGCTGGCCGAGCAATATCTCAGAACCCTGGACCGAGCAATAAATCTCCGAACCTCGGCAGGGTCGAGCAATAAAACTCCGAACCTCGGCTGGGCCGAGCAATAAAACTCCGAACCTCGGCTGGGCCGAGCAATAAATCTCCGAATCTCGGCTGGGCCGAGCAATAAATCTCCGAACTTCGGCGAAAGTCAAGGAATGTGTTCTACTGCTAAGAATCCCGACAAAAGCCGAGGAATTCTTCCCACTATCAAAGACCCAGCATAAGACGCATGTCTCATTATCACAAATCCCGACCAGACCAAGCGATCTCCAAAGTTCCATCTGAATTCGGGCAGCTTATAAGCCCCGACCAGGTCGGGTAGCGCAAAATCCTTGGCCAAGAACGAGCAATATCTCCGGAACTTGTCCTACGCCAAGTAAGATACTATCTGAAAGCTCGGACAAGCCAAGCAGCTTCTTAAACACCAAGACGAGGTTAGCGCCTCGTGGTGCTTTGGTAGAGGTAAAGGACCTCCCTTGCCCAAAAGAGACATACGAGCTTTCTTCAAAGAAACACCTGTTTCAAAATCATGCCTACCGCGTGAGTCGCATGACCGCCCAGGTCTCCCCTCAAATAGGAACAGACGGTCTCCCCTACTGAGAACCGAGCCGCGATTTAGGCAAAAAACAAAGCGCGAAGTATGTTACGACACGAGAGCAACAACTCTTGGCACAAAAGAAACAGAAACTAGGAGAAAGGACAAAACTTTCTTTATTTCATTGCCATCGAAATGAATTACAACCATCTGAGAGATGTTACAAGTGCGTTGAAACATAGGAAATAAAGACGAGTACATAGCTCAATCGAACTGCTCCAAGATAGCTTCGGGTGACAATGATGCTTTGGCATCCGATCCAACAAATCAGACAAGCCATGAACCAGTCAGCTCGCACTGATAATGAGCAAATGACTCGGCCCGACTGTTGCGACCAGCTTCAGTTAATAATGATATCTCGGCATCCAGCCTGAGATATCAGAGAAATCAGAAAGGGTGGATGAGCCTTGTCCCAAGCCACCCATCCACAGGGCCCTCCGATGAGTAGGAAGGAAGCTCGGACCCTGATAACGGGGTACTCCCCAAATCGAGTGTGTACCGCTAGCGCTGCACAAGTCAAAAGGTAATGTACTAGCGGACAACACACCATCACCCCCTCCTCACGTGGCAAAAGATTCCCCGAGCGAACGAGCCCAGGAATCCGGACCAGGGGAGGAGGTGAAATTCATGTAAGTCATGGGGAGCACGCGTGCACTTCCTACCCTGCATCCCCAAAGGTAAACCACAAAGGACACACAGGAAGCGTATATGTGTGCTCTCCATGCGATCTCTGCAACCTTCTGTGCGCTCTCCATACGATCTCCGAAACTCCTTTCTTGAGGACGAGCCCCCCTCCGGTGGCTCCTTCATCACCCCAACTGTCCGAAGGACGACGACTTGCAGAAGGAAAGCTCGGTCCTCCCGCTCTAAGCCCCAGAGAAACAGGCATTATGTGTACCTTCACAATTCACAGAAAAGAAAACTCTGGGATGGCTCAACACAGCCTCTTTCCCTTTTTATAGGCAAAGACGAACCGGGAGCAGCTATCAAAACAGAAAGCCCCGAGATTCAAAACGCCTGACCCACGCCACCACGTGGCCTCCCGAGATGAAAACAGCGCCCCCCGTTATGCGCCAAGCGCATCGCTCGAACCATGATGCATGCCAAAAGATTTTCTCTCATCCCAGATCACGAGCTTTAAATACAAAAAATCATCCGCCGATCTTACAGGTACTGGTAGACCTGAGAGATCGTCCCGTGAAAATGACATCCTCTAATGGCAAATAAGCGCTTACACCACACGCCAAAGCAACCTGCATTGGAAAAGATCGACACAGCAAAGGTCCCTCAAAAAGTGTCGGGGCGACCTTTTGGCTGGCTACAGAGCCGTACTACTGCTTCGGCGAAACAAAATCGACCTGCCTTGGAAAAGACAAAGCACTGACAAGGGTAATAAAGAGGCGCGAAGGCCAAACCCTCTCTTTACCAAAAAGAATAAAGGATGACAACGAGGATTCAACAAACCCCCCTGCTCGGAACAAACTCCCCTCTTTTCGTCAAAGGCACGTCCACTACCGATAAGGTGGACTACCCCGGTCCTAGCCAGGATGCTTCTATGGTTTCTAATCCCGTCCAGCCGACCTACCGCATTCCTCGGCCCTAGCTGAGCTACTTCGTCCTCGGCCCCAGCCGAGCTACTTCGTCCCTCGGCCCTAGCCGAGCTACTTCTTTTCTCGGCTCTAGCTGAGCTATCTCGTCTCTCGGCCCCAGCTGAGCTGTTTCATCCTTTGGCCCCAGCCGAACCATTGCGTCATTCGCTAAAGCCGAATTGAATCGTCTCTCGACCTCCTTTTGTGCCAAGCTGTGTTGTCGCACGACTCCTTCGTCGGGGCTATCCCTATGCCTTGGCCTCGACCAAGATGTTCCTTCAAATTCGAGCCAGAAAACCAACCAAGCGATGCTCGCAGTTGGGATAAAAATTTAAGACAAGAAATATCCAAGAAAGGCAAACAAATGAAAACAACTGACCCGTTTACTATTTTTCGGTCAAACTACAAAAGAAAAGAAACAGAAAATACATATGGGGCCCCAAAGGGTTAAGACTTGGGATCAGACCCGGTGTCCCCTGCGGCAGCATCAGCGGGTGCATCACTTGGCTCTCCCTTTTTGACAGTATCCCGCCGAGACACCTCGGCAGCAACATCGACGCCCAGAACAACTTCGAGATCGACGTCAGAAATCTCTTCATATTCGTCTTCCTCGGCCCCCGGGGTGCGTGTCTCGTAATATTCAGCTTCCAAACAAGACAAGTCCAGGTCAGGATAAGCTTGAGTAATCTTAGCCCGCGCCTCCTCCTCGCCGAACCAAAATACATTGGCGCAGGCCGCCCTACGTTCCTCGGCAAATTCGGTAGAGTTCTTGTACTCCTCCACCGCTGAAGAGGCCCCGCGTTCGCCTCGGCCAATTGCTTCTCCAATTCGGAGATCCTTCGGTGCCTCAGGCCGCCTCCTCTCCGAAGGCCTTCAATCGTTCCTGAAACTCCTGGCTCATCTTGTTCAACTGCGGACGAGAAGCCAAGTAAGGCAAAAGTCGAAAGGCCAAAACGGATAAAACAGATAACACCCTACCTGCTCGTCCCGCCAGCTAGTTCATCGCCCAACACTTGAACCCTATTGAGAGCCCTCGATTTAGCTGATTGATTTTGGCAAGGCTCTCTTTGAGTTCATCCACCCGGGACTGAGTGTCTCCAATCTCTTGACGAGCGTAGTCGAGCTCGTCAGAAAGTCGAGCAGCTCATTCGTCCGACCACTTTAGCCGATCCTTCGTGTCGGCGAGCTCTTTATTCAGACGGGCAAGTTGGTCCTGCTGCCGCCGGACTTGTGCTCCTCCTCTCGAGCCTCTTGCTCCAGTTGCCCATATCTTCGGTGGCTGGCTTTCAACTAGTCCCATCTCTTATCGAAAAACTGCTGCATGGAATTGACCTTGCCCTCGTACTCCGCTTTGACCTGAGATAGCTCCAGACTGACCTTCTCAGATTGCTCGCGGAAGCCTTAAAGCTCGTTGACCTGCGTTGCGAGTTGAGAGGCTCTTCCCCTCTCAACTGCAAGAACCCTGCGAGCCTCCTCGAGCTCCCTCTGGAGGACCACCAAGGCTCGGAAAAGTTTAGCTGTAGAATCCACCCTCTCCTTGAGATGATCGACCTCTTAGCGGGCCTGAGCCCAAGCTCCAACGACCAGATGCAAATGCCACTTCAGCGCCCTCATGATCGCATTCTGCGAAAAGGATTGCAGATATGAGGAACACAGTCGAACTAACTGACTAAAAAATCCTACTTCGGCGTGACGACTTACCCGAGATGCATAATCCGAAGCAATCCTCGTGAGGGCAAGGTCATCAATCTCGGGAAGAAGGAAAGCTTCGTTTGGCACTCCAGTGTACCTAAACGCCACGTCGAAAAGATCCTCCGAATCGTTCACTCCTACCGAGGAACTCTCTCCCCCTTGGAACGCAGACTACATCAAGGCGGAGAACATGGCACTCACCTCCGGATCGCGTGAGTAGAAATTTATGCTCAGGGAGCCCGCGTCCCCTGGGGCCCTCGTTCGGCCAACCTCCTCCACCAGAGCCCTCATTTGAGAGGCATCGGACATTTCGGCTCCGGCAAGGGAAGCCCCGGCCCGAGCGTCCCCTTCGCTCGATGGCTCCCCTCCTTCTCTTTCTTCCTCCTCTTCTGGTTCTGCCTCCTCGGACATTCCTCTACCCCCAGCAGACTCCTCTTGAACTTCGGTTTCCCTCGGGGCCTCCTATGCCTCGATGGAAGGCCCTTCACCGGAAGACACCCGTGAGGTTCGATCACTGGTTCGATAGGTTCGGCCACCCCTTCATCCCCCGCTGGCTCTCCCACCAGCAGCCCAGGCTAAACCTTAGCAGCTATAACCACTTCTCCCACCTCGATCGAAGCGGAGGCCGCTCCCGCCTCCGCCTACAACCTCTCCGAGCCACCGGCCTCCAATGAGGGAGACCGAGCCGCCCCAACCACGGGGATCTCCAAGTGAACCGACGTCGTTCCCTCGCCATCGTTGGACAAAACGATAACAGGTGGGGAGGAAATTTCAGCAGCCTCCTCCGAAACCCCTGTGGTATCCTGATCTTCCCTCCTGACAGACCCTCCTCCGGTGCCGAAAGACCATGCGCCGCCGGAACTTCGATACTTCCGGCCAGCGGTGACGAGGAGCGCCGATCATCACCATCTCTCCTGATCCCCTTGGGGCGGGAGCCGGAAGGGTGAGATCTCTTCTCGGCCCTATGCTTGCTACTGGAGCCGGATCTCTTGCGACGCTTGCCCAGCTCCTCCCTCATCTGATCTACAACACCGACCTTTCGACTGTAGCGGCAATACGACTCGCCCGTTAGCTCGCACAAAAATCAAAGTTGAAATCACATTAAGCTATTAGCTACGAAGTGATACTCACCGCGAGGATCAATAGGACTCAATCCGGCCGCGAAGAGAGCATCCTCCGATAGAAGGGCGCTGGCCGGAAGCACTCGACTGCGCGTAACACGACCAAATCCCTTTTCTCCTACTCGGACAACTCGAATGCGCTTCTGGATCCTTTACATATCGTCCCACACCCAAGGGAAATCCGAGCCAATATTCCCCTCGACTATAAAGAATCGCGATTTCCATTCCTTTATCAATGATGGGTTATCCGAAATCATCTTGAAAGACCTCCGGGGACCGATGTAAGGCCACTCTGAGGCCCTTCCGGAGACCAGATTGTAGCACACCCTGAACATCGAAGGGTCGCGGTTACCCCGACACGGCTGCACAACGAGATGAATCCGATGAGATTGCGCCAGCTGTTGGGAGCCACCATGGTGAAGCATATATTGTAGAACCTCATCACCTCCCGCACCAGCGGATGAAGAGGAAACATGAGGCCTGCCCTCAAACTTTTCTCATAACAGAACGCTCCGTCCCCTAATCCAGATGTTACCCTGTCATCCGCCATCGGGAGCAACAAGGTAACATCCTAAGGAATCTTGTACAGGCGGCGTATCCGCTCCAGATCCGCCAGGGTCACATCCGAAGCCTGATCGCTCGGACTCACCATGTTTTCGATCGGAAGAGGCGCTGAGCAAGGTCACTAAGGGAATGGGGAAATGGAGTTCTCTAAGGGAAAGCGAAAGAGCGCTACGAATAGAGATGGCGCCACTATGACTCCGTTTTTCCCAAAAGAAACCGCATCAGGGAGAAGATAAGGTGTCTCAACCAAGACGTCCGGAACCGCCGCTACAGGCACCGTGAAGATCGAGATCTCCTACGTGGTGCTTCCCCAACTGTTACCTTCGCTCCTAAGGAACGATGGATCCACCTCGAGAAGGCAAGACGGCCACGCAGCATTAATTAGGGCATCATTGCGTGGACTATCAAATACAAATCCCCCGTTCGGATTGCGCCACCTAAGTCTATACTCCCTATGCCCGAACCTACGCTTCGAACTAGGGAGTGGGGGGCATGTGTTAAGGGGTAAAATTGCCATTGCGTTGATGACCGTGCGAAGGGGCTAAGATCAGCCCCGTCCCCACCTGCTACATTACGCCCTCGAAGAATGAGCTGACTGGTATGGTCCGGTAGGACGAGCAACCCATAGCTCGGTTTTCCCGGGCCATCCATAGCTCAGTTTCGCTGAGCAACCCATAGCTCGGTTTCCCCGGGCCATCCATAGCTCGGTTCCCCCGAGCAACCCATAGCTCGGCTCCCCCGAGCCATCCATAGCTCGGCTTCCCCGAGCAACCCATAGCTCGGTTTTGCCGAGCAACCCATAGCTCGATTTCCCCGAGAAACCCGATTGGTCACCCCTGGAGGGACTCCCCAGAGAGATCCTTCTCTTCATTTTTGTTGATCGTCAATCCCCACTGACTTGAGCGTCGGAGGGTCTTTTCGCGGAGGGCCACCCCCAACGCCTCTGCGTGAGGACTTCTGTGCAGGTCCACCCAGGAGAAGCCCGATCAGGAGACCGATCGCACCCGAGTCGGAGGACAGATCCCGGCGGCAACAAGTCCTATGGCCAGTGTTGTATAAAATTTTATAACCACAAGCTCCGCCTATGGGAGAAAATCATTGATAACATTGGTTAATTACAATCATATTTGTCCATCAAATGTTTTTTAAATGTACTATAATTTCTATATTAAATCACTGCTACAGAATGAGTACATCCCCTTCAACTTGTGTTTACCTACATGTTAAAGGGTATTCTGCTCATAGGATAAGCCTAGTGCATCATGTATTAAAAAAAGAAAAGACATCAATGGTAGCATGAAATCATACAAATGGAGTTTAGGATTTAAACAAGAAGGTTGATGCAGTGGATTTGTTCAAAGTTAATTTTGGTTCACAGAGAATGGTAACTAGGCATTTTAGCTGAAAACCATCTAGAATTTATTTACTATGCTATCAAACAAAGTCTCACCAAAATCACTTTCAAGGTACAAACAAGTGAGTTGAGAGGTTTAAACATCTACAATTGTGTTAGCTTCAATCACTGACCATGCTGCTTATATTTACCAGAGTTAATAGTTAGATACCTAAATTTGAAAGAATATGAATTGATAGTAATCAAATCCCACATCTATGAATCAAGGAACAATGCCTCTAAACATTACTTAAAGCATAAGAATTATTCGAAATTCAAAGCATAAAATCTATACACCAACTCATGGTTTTAGATATACTCTTATCTCCATAAAAGTTACAGAAGCCAATGACCATGGACTTGGCTTAAACCGAAAACTGACTCTAGCTATTATCATCGCCATCACCATTGCCACTACCAAAATGCAAAGGTCCCATAATGGTGAGGAGGTCATGCTGCTTCTATGCTCCTTTGACCAAACTGCTACTAACTATGTGGTTACACTTAGTGTCTTTTTCCAATGGTATATATATATATATATATATATATATATATATATATAGACTAAAGAATTTTAACCCATAAGAAGTGACATCCAAGTTTGTGTTTTGAGTTGAGATTTTGGATTTTGACATTTGAATTTGCATCTATGGGGAGGCAAAGGTATCAAAATTGGTTGGCTATGATAACATGTCGATAAGTTTCAACATCAAATGAATGTGCAACAAACTAATGCATATTTTATCATTATTTTTCTTCATTCCTTCTCTATGAGGAGATACAAAAACGAGTATGAGATCTAAAGATGGTAGAACTTGTTGTTGGTGGATGGTTTCATCTTGTTATTTTTAGGTAGGCCCCTAGTTATTTCTCATATATTTGTATATAGGAAAAAAATTTCATAATGGCAGGAGGCCTTTTTTTTTTTAGGAACATAATGAGACAAGCTGAGGCTCATATAAATATTTTATTTTTTGAAGAGTTCCAATTAAATCGTTCAAACCCAACCTTAACTAGCTAATAAATAGATTAGGTAAGCGTTAAAAGTTAAACCAACTTAAAATTTGTGTTGGATCTAAGTTTGAGGATTTTTTAGCTCACAACCTAACTTGATTCTAACCAATAACCAGATTTATACATACATAATATTAGTTTTGTCTATATATCTTTCAATTTGTAAACTTTTGGTATTTGAAAATTTGTTCTATAGTTTAATAGGATAGCTTGTTTAGATACTTATATATAATTCCAGATTATTTTTAAAAATATTAATTAATAATTACTATATGAATAACTATCAAGTAATTATTATTTAGGATATAATTTTTAGGTCTTATAATTGGATATTTCACTGACAAGCCTCTTAGAGCATGGATGGTTTTAATTTGATAAATTGTTCAAATTATATCACTTAATACTCTATACCCATCCAAACCAACCTTGAATAAGACATAAATCAACATCTCTAAACTTGTCCTAAGGTCTTGACGTGTTTCATAATATTTTTATAATATAAATCCAAATCCAATCCTATACTTCAATGGATCTAGCATAGAGTAAAATTGAAACACACAATACTAACATGCCTATGCCTAAATCTAGGTAGATGCATCTTTGACATGACTTAATAGCATCTTATAGAATAAAAAAGAGAAAATTAAATTTAAAATATTCTTGAAAATTACTAATCTACTAAGTGTTAAATAATCTCTACTAAGAGATGAACTTCCTTTCTTTTGAGAGGTAATGTTGTATGCTCTTCTGGACTAAAATAAATAATAATTTATCTAAATTAAAAAATCACATTATTGATCATGAATTATACCATTAAAACTATATAGAAACTAAAAAATATATATATATATATATATGTGTGTGTGCGCGCGCGCGCGTGCATGCGTGCGTGTGTGTTAATAAGTACTGTTCATGATCAATAAAATAAGTTTTTAATTGAAGTACTTTATTATATATTTTAGTATACTAGCATATATACTAGAATAAAAATTATATATTTACATGCCAATAGATGTATAGGTTAGAAATATATATATATAATATTTCTAAATGGTTTTGATAGTATAGATCATGATCAAAAGTGAAATCTTCAATTTAAATAATTCATTATTGATTTTTATAATCAATAAGAATAAATATCCTCTTTTCTCAAGAGGGGTATAAACTAATAAATGTAATACAATTTAAGAACTACACTAAAATTCTTATACATACATAGAAAAATAGAGCAAAATCTAGCAACACATATTTTCTTTACTATTTAAATAGAAAATATGTTATAGCCACACCTTTATTTACAATTTATACTTATTTTATAATTATACTTTAAATTAATGAATAAACTATCCATTATGGAGTTCAAAATTTTGAATACAACAAAAAGAGAAGAAACTAAGTTTAAAATATCTTGGAGTCCTAATCCAAAATTTAGTGCCAATATAAAAAAAAATTATTGTAGAATTCTAATCATATAAAAATAAAATAAAACCAATGCAACAAATATATTTTTATGTGTAGGTATAGAAATTCTATATTCAAATGTTTCACAACAATGCTTGCATTCAAAAGCATAACATATGTTCATGCTAATTCTCTAATATAGTAAAACTCTTGGTAGGGTTGGAAGAAGTCATATTAAATTTGAGATGAGCATAACTTAAGCCCAATCAATATTTGAACCGAGTCAAAAAAGTTAAATCTAAACATAATCAAATTCTCTTTAGGTTGGATCAGATTATATTTAATATTAATTTTATCAATCCCTCAAAATTTTTAGGTCAAATTTAGTCAAAATAATTCAAACACGTATTATAATAAAAATATATAAATGAATTATCTAATTTTACCATGAATATATTGTATAATAAAATAATAGTAGGAAACATCTAAATATTATCAACAAAGAATCTGATTAATAACTATAGAGGATTATAATTAAATACATCAATTATTGATAATTTCTATCATAAGAAGAAGACTAAACCTTATATTTAAAGAAGGTTTTGAAAATATATTATGTGCTAGTTTTGAATTAGTTAGGATCAATTTAGGTTCATGTTGCAAATTTAAGTTCCAAATCCAATCCTTTTCTAATATGGATTATGTTTTCAAATCCAAACTTTACCCTAGTTTGAGATTGGAATAGATTAACATTGAATCTATTTTGAGTGGGTTAGCCTTACTTTCAAGTGAGATGGATGGAATGTGAGCTCTCTAAAAAGAACTTGCAACCATAAGACAGACATACGGGCTATCTCTAGGGAAATATAACTTTTAAGAGAGATAATTGGTAACCCAAATGAAAATACTACGAGTATCTTAGGCAACTAGTGTTTCTCATCTTGAGGTGGTCTAATTTTTAGTGATTTGAAGTTATGATATTCTATATCCTTATAACTACAGTTCCCTAAATATCCATAATAATTTATTGGATATATTATGTGAATTCAAGATTGCTAACCATGTAATACCAAAACCACCTTAATATATTTTGCAACTTTTATAATTATTTATAATTATTTTATATTAAATTATAATATCATATTATATTATTACTATGATAGTATTATATTATATTATAATTATATTTTAACCATATTATATTATAATCTTATTTATTATAATATAGTGCATGATAAAGAACATTTTTTTATTAGGCATCTTTTTTCTATGGATGAAGGCATTTTGATCCCAAATCTCGGTCTAAGATTACAAGTTACGGGTGATTTTGAATATTGGTTCTCAGTGATAGGTTTAGGATCTCTAGATTAGATAGTGATTTAAAATTAGGGGTGATTTAGAATCACTGCCATACAGGGTCATTAGGATGTAACCAAATATGTTGATTGCATTACTTTCATCCAAATTATTGACGATCCTACATGGATCACCCAATATCAAACACCTTCTAAATGGTTTTAATAGCCACTAAGTTGGCACTTTCATACCCTACTGAACCCAGTTTCTCAAATGAATGATTATGTTAATTTTTTGTTTTTATGAGACATTCGTCTTCACAAGTGGTGCACATGCATAATTTTAGTAATCATTAGTCCAAATCTAGCTCAAGTTTATGAAAGCAAAATATTTACATATGATGTTAATGATAAGTACTTACCCATGAGGCAAACTATCCATGGTACATAATTGCCACTGAAACTTGAGTATGAGCTTACAATTGTGTGCAACACTTTAGGATATGTCCAATATCATCCATACCTAATAATATGCACGGGCTAAACTGCCCATCTTTCCATAGAATAAACACTTGGATTAATGGCCTATATGACCATTGGCAGCATTGATGCAACATTGCAACTCAATTATTAGGCAAGATGATATCGGACGTATCCTAAAAGATGCTAAGAGAATGACCTGACTTGATTTTTCTGATGCACCTTTTGCTTACAAGACCCCCTCATGGTTGCACTTTTATAGGCATTTTACACAGCTGTAGAGAATTCTAGCCATTTCATATTTCATAGCATATCTTCACAAGATGCACTTTCTTTTGAAGAGAGATACTCTCATGAAGAAAATTAGGAAATTATAGATATGCTTGGATAGCAACAATAATGACACAAAATTTTAGAGCCATCAGTTCATAACTCTGAACTGTTCATGAACATTTTTTGACATGGGATTTTCATGTTGCACTAGCACTATTTCTATTTATAATTTTCTATCAATGCATGTAATTATTTAATCTTGCAGAACTACCATCCTTATCGTATAATACCATTCTTATCAGATATTCCTATGAATTATCGCTATAAGAAAAAATAAATTTAGATTCGTCGCCAAAAGTATGAATTTCATCGCAAATCTTAGATAGCAACGGAATTGCGATGGATAAAATCCATGTTAGAAATGCTTATTGCAAATATTTAGCGACGAAATTTAAAGCCGTCACTAATCTTAGCAACAGAATTAGCAACTAATTTTCATTGCTAATTAGCGATGAAATAATTTTCATCATTAATTAGCGAGGGATATCATTCCGTCGCTCGCTAATTAGCAAGGGATATCATTCCATCGCTAATTAACAACGGATTAGCAATAAATTTTTATCCATCACTAATTAGCGATAGATATCATTCCGTTGCTAATTAGCGATGAATTTTCATTCATCCCTAATTGTCACTAATTTTTTAATAATTTATTATTTTTAATTTAATTTATTTTTATAATTTAAAATTTTAATTTATTGAAATGTAAATAATTTTTTAAAAAGTCATGAAATATATATTACAATATCTTACAAATAAATTTTTTTACAATAAACTTTAAAACATGATAAATATCCTATAAATATTCAGTAATCAAAATATGGTTCTACATGCTATTAGAATGAGGTAGATCTCTTTATGGAGCTGGAGCTGTGTGGTAAGAACGAGTCATCTCTGCTATCAACTATCGCATCTCAGTAGATATCTCATCACGAATCTCGTCTTGAATCTCGAGTCGAAATTCTTCTGTGACTCCAGCATATTCTGAATCTCCTGCTGCATATCTGCATAATACTAGCACGTAATTATTCTACACTATTATCCCGTGATGTAGTAATGGAGTAAAAGGAGGAGGTCAGTATAGAAATGTGGTGCTATGGTGCCCATCCCGTATATGCACCCCTTTTTATGGCCACCAGCCGCTTCTAAAAATAACTCCTTCAAATCTGGCTCACATAGCTTATTGGATTCCTTCACTTGACTGAGAAGTAATCTCTCTAAGGGTCTAGACTTTTCCTACAATGCAAATTTCAACAAGAAAAAATATAAATTGCATGAGATTAATAAAAAAAGCGAACAAATAAATTTTGAAATACGAAGAATTATTGAGCTTGAAAAATACTTACATATTTAATATCAAATTAAAATTTTGGTAAATTTTTATATATAACATCGGTAATATTACCTTAAGTATGAGACATCTATCAATCAATCAAGTATAAGAGATTAAATATTTAAGATCAAAATAAAATTTTGGTAGAGTTTTGAATATATTATAAGTAATCTAACCTCATTTACAAGGTCTCTAACAATCAATCGACCATAATAAATACATTTTTAACAAAGCCATTTGCATAATAAATACATTGACTTAATTATTGGGATTCAAACTTAAACTCATGCCAATAGAGTTCCCTCATGTCGTCAGAATATAGTCTTCCATGCATGTCCTTTGTTACTCAAATAGAGCAAAAACTACGAGTGATAGCCGCAGAAGCCGCTTGAGCCTGAAGAAAACTCCCATTATACATCAAACATAAATAAACATACTTGAAACATAGACCAAACAATGAATGAAAAGATTTAAGATATTATAATATTAATATTACCTCTTTGGATCGAGATCGAATCATCATCTACCATTAGTTGACTCTGCCAATGATGAAGGAGATGCTGCAATAGGACCCCCTAAGATCGACATATTTTCTATGATATGCAATTCTTATATAGTAGGCACACAGATAGAGGTAAAAGTGAGACAACAAATCCATTAAAATCTTAAAAACGTAAATCAAAAAATCCATTAGAATCTGAATTATCAAATCGAATCTTAAGCTATAGAAAAACATGAATTCATGAATTTAAATGATCTAAAGAAACTTTGCATACCAAATCTATGGACTTATGACGCTGTCAATCGATAAATTAAGAAAGAAAAAGGAAGATGAAACAAGATAATTCTAAAAAATAGGTCATATCTCCGTTAAGAAGGTACAGAAGAACATGCAACTTAGCAATGATTACATAGATGGGATAAAGTCTTAATTTCTTTTGAATTTGTTTAAACCATTGCATCAACTCTTTTAACATAAAACTGAAATATCCACACACAAAAAAAAATCATATGAGGCTAACACATTACAACCATATAGTTATTTCAAGCTTTTATAAAACAAGGAATTCTAGCAAATTAAATCAAAAAACAAATATCCATATTAGTACTCATGCATATAAAAAAACTTATCTCAAAAGGAATATTATTGGGCATTCCAAAGAAATAAAATTGCTTGTGATGGGGTCAGTTGACCCCATGAAAAATGAAATTTTTGGACGGCCCCAAAGGCCCAGACTCTAGCGCCAGCGATGGCCTCCAGCGACGGCCCCCAGCGTCGGCTTCTCCAGCGTCGGCTTCCAGCGCTGGCCAAAGGCCGACGGAGCTTAGCGTCGATCCAGCGCCATCAAGGCCGAGCCGTCTCCAGCGTCGCTTTTACGGCGTCCCCAAGCTAGCCGGCCCGGCACATTGCTGGCGGCCATTCTCCAGCTAGCCGGCCCCGGCACATTGCTGGCCGGCCATGGCCTCTCCAAGCTAGCCGGCCCCGGCGTCTTCACGACAGGCGGCCCCTACTTCTCCAGGCAACTCGGCCCGGCGTCCCCAAGCTGGCCGGCCCCGGCACATTGCTGGCCGGCCTCTCCAAGCTAGCCGGCCCCGGCACATTGCTGGCCGGCCATTCTCCAAGCTAGCCAGTCTTCATAGGCGGCCCCTACTTCTCCAGGAACTCGGCCCGGCGCACACGCTGGCCGGCCATAGCGTCTCCTAAGCTAGCCGGCCCCGGCGTCTCCAAGCTAGCCGGCCCCGGCGGCCCCTACTTCTCCAGGCAACTCGGCCCCGGCGTCTCCAGTCCCGCCGAGTCGGCCAAGGCCATCCCAGGCCGGCCCGATTCGGCCCCAGCGTCCCCGTCCCGCCGAGTCGGCCAAGGCCATCCCAGGCCGGCCCGACTCGGCCCCGGCGTCTCCGTCCCGCCGAGTCGGCCAAGGCCATCCCAGGCGGCCCGACTCGGCCCCGGCGTCTCCGGTCCCGCCGAGTCGGCCAAGGCCATCCCAGGTCGGCCCGACTCGGCCCCGGCGTCTCCCGTCCCGCCGAGTCGGCCAAGGCCATCCCAGGCCGGCCCGACTCGGCCCCGGCGTCTCCGTCCCGCCGAGTCGGCCAAGGCATCCCAGGCCGGCCCGACTCGGCCCCGGCACTCCAGTCCCACCGAGTCGGCCAAGGCCGTCCCAGGCCGGCCCGGCTCGGCCCATCGATTCTTCCAGGGCTCCGCCAGTTCGGCCCCAACAAGACGGGACCCCCGGTTCCCGCCAGATCAGCCCCAGCATTCAAAAATCCGTTCCTCTGACACGCGCCGCCCGACAGCCCCGACGCGCGCTGCCCGACAGCGCGATGCGCGCCGCAGCGCCAACATGCGCCGCTGATAGCGCCAGATCCGACAATCCAACGGCTCCGCCGGCTGATGGGACGCGGACCCACGTGATCGCGCCAGCGTCACCCCCTATAAAAGGGTAACTACGTCGGGAATCGGGTAAGGCATTATAACGCACATTTTACACACTTGATGCCCTAACTCTCGGAGGAACTACCTGATCCTTCTGAGACTTCTCCCTCCTCAAGAGCTCTCTCGAGCTCCTTCTCTGCTGTGACCTCTGTCACTAACTTGGGCGTCGGAGGGTCCCACCGGAGAACCCTCTCCGGTCTTGGGACTTCTTTGCAGGCAACCCGGTGAGGAAGAAGAGCCTCCGTTCCCGACGTCCAGAGGGGTGATCGAGCGTCATCAGATTGGCGCACCAGGAAGGGGGGCGCTAAGAAAAGTAGCGAACGATTCCCGAAGCTACATCCGTCGTCCCCTTTTTCTCCAGAAGCCATAGCGGTGACGCGAGCTCGGGATGCCTCTGTCAGCTGTCCGGCTGGGCTCATCCCGCCAGCTGGACAGCAGGAGGCCAATCCCCCTGCTGCCAGCCTTCCTGTTGCCAGCCCGCCGCCGGACGCCGCTGTCCAGACGGCGGAGCAGCTGGCAACCCTCTCCCAGCAAGTTCAGAACCTCACTGCCATGGTCCACGGACTCCAGCAGCAGCAGTCCGTGGCCACCCAGCACCAGACTGCTCCCCCCGCCAGCCAGATGTCGGCGAGGGGAGGCTCCCCCCGGCGAGGGACCGGCCCGTCGAGCTTCCCCCAGGAAGCCTCGCCGCGAGCCTCCCAAGCGGCCACGGTCCCCCGGCCACGGCCCCAGCGAGCTTCCTCCCAAGCCACATCATCACGGGGAACCCAGGCGGAAGTCCCGACTCCCGTCCCCATCTTCTGCCTCCTCTTCTTCTTCTTCCTCCGAGCCATCCCGGAGGGCTCCGACGATCAACCTCCAGGCGGAGGAACGCCTGGAGGAGTACAACCGGCGCCTCGACGAGCTCGCCAGGAAGATAAACCACCAGCCGGAGGAAGAGTTCGACACTCGTCCTCCTTACACCCGCCGCATCCTGGAGGAACCGGTTCCCTCCAGGTTCCGCTTTCCCCAGGTGGACCCATACGACGGTACGACCGACCCTCTCGACCACCTCGAGAGCTACAAGGCCATGATGCAAGTCCAGGGCCTCAGACGCCCTCCTCTGCAAGGCCTTCCCTGCGACCCTGCGGAAGGCCGCCCGTGCGTGGCATTCCCGCCTGTCCCCCCACAGCATAGACTCCTTCGGGAGCTGGAGAGGGCATTCCTGGCACACTTTGATGCCTGCCGCCGGATCCCAAGGGTGGCGGACAGCCTCTTCTCCGTTGCCAGAAGGAAGGAGAGCCCCTGCGGGACTTTGTGTCCCGGTTCAAAACCGCCGCCCTCGAGGTCTACCATCTCGATGATGCGGTGGCCACCCTGGCGCTGAAGCGGGGACTTTTTCCGTCCCGCTTCACCTTCTCCCTGGACAAGAAGCCCCCGAGCTCCTACTCCGACCTCCTCCTCCGGGCCCAGAAGTACATCCGGGCAGATGAAGCCGACCTCACCCGGGAGTCTTCGAAGGGCTCCAGCCATAAATCCGCTCGCCCTGAGCCGAGCGGACCTCCTCGCCATCGCCGATCCGACCCCCCTCGCCGGTCCGACAACCGGCGCCGGAGCCCTGTCCCCGATGAGGGTAAGCTCACTCCTCTCCTCGCCCCTCGATCCCACATCCTGATGGAGATCGAGGGCGAGCCCTACCTTCAACGTCCTCCCCCCATGAAGAAGGTGTATCCCGCGACAGAAGCCGCTACTGTCGATTCCACCGGGACTACGGCCACGACACCGACAACTGCTACAGTTTGAAACGGGCTATCGAAGAGCTCATCCAACGGGGCTACCTCGGCAAGTACGTCCAGAAGATGCCACAGCCGCTGCCGGCCATCATGGGGCCTCCACCAGCTCAAGCCGCCGTCGACAACACTCCCACGGAGCGGACTCGGGATGGTGTCCTGGGGGTCAGCCTCTGCGTCCAAGCGGCCGAGGGGGGAGGATGCTCCAAATAATGTAATGCCCGGGGGGAGACTGCTGTAATGGAAAATGTAAACAATGAAGGCGTAGTCGTTGCTATGACGATCGCCAAACACCCTGTAAAAAGGATTTTAGTTGATAGTGGCAGCTCAATTGACATCCTTACTTACGATGCCTTTGTTCGAATGGGTTTATCTGTTGACTCCCTTCAGCCCGTGGCGGCCCCGCTAGTTGGATTCACCGAGACTGTGTGAGGGTCGAGGGCGAAATATCCTTGCCCGTGACGGCGGAACCCCGCCATGCCAAAGCACGTGATCATGAAATTCCTGGTTGTGAGGGTCCCTTTGGCATACAACGCCATTCTTGGGCGTCCCGGCCTGAATCTTTTGGATGCGGTTATCTCCACCCGACGTCTATTGGTGCAGTTCCCCACCAGCGAGGGAGTTGAGAAATGCGTAGGAAATGAGCCCGGTCTTACCTTGCTACCATGCAGCGTCGAGCCCTCTGGAGGCCGACCCGGCCCTGGAGGCGTCTGACCCTAGAGATTCCGCCAAAGGAGGGGAGCCCGCCGAGCACCTCCTGACTTTCCCTCTCAACGATGACCCAGTGAGAACCGTCCGTGTGGGCGGACTCCTTCCCTTGGAGGACCGGGAGCGCCTCTTAGCTTTCCTGCGGGCTAACTCGGACGTATTCGCCTGGTCAGCGTCCGACATGCCCGGCATTTCTCCAAAGTCATCACCCACAAACTTAACATCGACCCGCACCATCGTCCAATCCGTCAAAAGAAGAGGAGCTTTGCCCCCGACCGACAAAGGGCGATTGATGAAGAAGTCCACAAGTTGATCAGCGCCGGCCACATCCGGGAGGCGCATTACCCAAGCTGGCTGGCCAACGTAGTCATGGTGCGCAAGGCAAACGGGAGCTGGAGGATATGCATAGACTTCACTGACCTCAACAAGCGTGCCCAAAGGACAGCTTCCCCTTGCCAAGAATTGACCAGCTGGTCGATTCCACCTCTGGTCACGAGCTTCTCAGCTTCATGGACGCCTTCTCCGGATACAACCAGATAAGGATGGACCCCAGCGACGAGGAGCACACCTCCTTCGTGACAGAGAAAGGCATTTACTGTTACAAGGTGATGCCTTTCGGCCTCAAGAATGTGGGAGCAACCTATCAGCGGCTGATGAACAAGGTGTTCCATGACCAGCTCGGCCGGAACATGGAAGTCTATGTGGACGACATGCTGACGAAGAGCACCGCGCCGCCGACCACATCTCTGACCTGGAAGAAACTTTTAACAACCTCCGTCGCTTCCAAGTCAAGCTGAACCCTAAGAAGTGCGCTTTTGGGGTCATGCAGGTAAATTTCTGGGCTTTATGGTGACCCAGCGCGGAATCGAGGCGAACCCAGAGAAGATCAGCGCCATTCTTGACATGAGGCCGCCATCCAACAAGAAGGAAGTTCAACGGCTAACTGGAAGGGTAGCGGCGCTGAGTCGTTTCCTCTCTAGATCGGCAGAGAGGTGCTTGCCTTTCTTCAAGGCCCTGCGGAAGGTGAACGGTTTCACGTGGATGGACGACTGCCAGGAAGCTTTCGAAGGCTTAAAGGCGTTCCTGTCCTCCCCACCGCTCCTCTCCAAGCGGGAGACGGGGAGAGTCTCTTCCTTTACCTAGCCGCCTCCTCGGAAGCCGTCAGCTCAGTCCTGGTGCGCCTGGACGCCGACGGAACCCAGAGGCCAGTCTACTACGTGAGCAAGGTCCTGCATGACACCGAGGTCAGGTATTCCAAAACAGAGAGTCATTTTCGCCTTGATAGTTTCCGCCCGGCGTTTCGCCCGTATTTCCAAGCCCATCCCATCGTGGTGCTCACGGACCAACCTCTCCGAGCCATCCTGGCCCGTCCGGATACTTCGGGTCGACTCGCCAAATGGGCATCAAACTGGGGGAGTTCGACATCTCTTTCCAAGTACGACCGGCCTTGAAGTCCCAGGTCCTGGCCGACTTCCTGGTCGAGTGCACTTGGGCGGAAGAGGATCCCAAGGAGGTCCCTGGGGAGCAGCCCAAGCCCGAGCCGAGGGACGATGGAAAGACCTGGATCCTCCACGTGGACGGCGCATCGAATTCTCAAGGAAGTGGAGCCGGCCTCATTCTTGTCGGGCCGGAAGGAGAAAGAGCCGAATGCGTCCTAAGATTTCTTTTTGAAGCCACCAACAACCAGGCGGAGTACGAAGCCCTCCTGGCCGGGTTAAGACTAGCCCAGGAGGTTGGAGTAGAGCACCTCAGAGCCTACACGGACTCGCAACTCGTCTCCGGGCAAATCAACGGAGAGTATGAGGCACGCGACCCCGTTATGGCGCAATATCTGAAAAAGGTTCAACTCTTGACCTCCTCGCTGCCCTACTTCAGCATCAGCTACATCCTCCGGAGCGAAAACGCAAAGGTGGACATCCTCTCTCGACTGGCTACCTCCGCCGACGGCCTGACAAGGGACGCCTACATCGAATATCTAGAAAGGCCCAGTGTAAGGGCGGGGAGGAGGTCCTTCCGCTCACCCAGAGCCTACATGGATGGACGCCTATGTCCGCTACCTCACCGACGGCACCCTCCCTGACGACCGCAACGAAGCCAGATTGCTCAAGTGGAGGGCCTCCAAGTTCATCCTCCTCGACGGCGCTATACAGAAGGTCATTTTCCTACCCATTGCTTAAGTGCGTAGGCCCCGCCGACGCCGATTACATCCTCAGGGAAATCCATGAGGGCATTTGCGGAAATCATCTGGAGGCAGATCCTTGGCCCAGAAGGCTCTCCGCCAGGGGTACTTCTGGCTCACTATGAAAGAGGATGCGGCCAAGCTAGTTCAAAGGTGCGACGGCTACCAGCGCCACGCGCACATCCAGCGTCAGCCACCTGCCCCGCTGAGCCCACTCTCGCTCCGTGGCCCTTCGCCCAGTGGGGAATGGACATCCTCGAACCGTTCCCCCCAGCTTCAGGGCAACAGAGATTCTTGCTTGTCGCCATCGACTATTTCACCAAGTGGGTCGAGGTCGAAGCGTTGGCCAAAATCACAGAGAACAAGGTTAAGACTTTCTTATGGAAGTCGATCATATGCCGCTTTGGCTTGCCTCACACCCTCGTCACGGACAACGGTCCCAGTTCAACAACGAGGCGTTCAAGACCTTCTGCGAGGAGCTGGGCATCCGTCACCGATTCACCTCCGTCGGCCACCCCCAGACCAACGGGGAGGCTGAGGTCATGAACCGCACCATCCTCAAAGGGCTCCGGACTCGCCTAGACGGCTCCAAAGGGCGTTGGGTAGAAGTGCTCCCCAGTGTGATATGGGCCTACCATACAACGCCCAGAACCCCGACGGGCAAAACTCCTTTCAGCCTCTCCTTCGGATCCGAGGCCGTCATCCCCGTCGAGATCGGATTGCCCAGTCCACGAGTAGAGTCCTTCAGTGAGGAAGACAACCCCGCGCTGATTCGGGCCAACCTAGACTTCATCGACGAGGCGCATGACAGGGCGAGACTGCGCATGGCGACCTTTCGCCAGCGAGCAGCTAAGTACTATAACGCCCGGGTTCGTCCCAAGGTTTTTCGCTGCGGAGACTTGGTGCTTCGAAAGGCCGAGGTATCAAAGCCTACCGAGGGGGGCAAGCTATCCCCCAACTGGGAAGGCCCCTACCGTGTCACCGAGGCGCTCCATCGGGGGCATACAAACTGGAAGAGCTTGACAGGAAGACCATTCCACGTACCTGGAATGCAGACAACCTTCGCCGATATTATCAATGATGTACCCCAGGGGCATAAGCAATAAAGAAAAGGTCCTTTCTGGCAACACGGTTTGTCTTCCCTTGCGCAAGTCTCTCAAGAGAGCTCGTTGGCATTGCGGCCCACGGGACATCACTCGGCTCCGGCACGGCGGTGCCCCCGAGTTGGTTAAGACCCTAAAGGCTCCATACCCGGCTGAGTCGCCACTTGGACGAACACAAACCCCCAGGCTGGTTCAAAAGGAGCTCACTGGTATCGCGGCCCACGGGACACCACTCGGCTTCGGCACGGCGGTGCCCCGAGATGGTTAAGACCCTAAAGGCTTCGTATCCGGCTGAGTCGCCACTTGGGCGAACACAAACCCCCAGGCTGGTTCAAAGGAGCTCACTGGCATCGCAGCCCATGGGACACCACTCGGCTCTGGCACGGCGGTGCCCCCGAGATGGTTAAGACCCTAAAGGCTCCGTACCCAGCTGAGTCGCCACTTGGCGGGACATGAACCCCCAGGCTGGTTCAAAAGGAGCTCACTGGCATCGCGGCCCATGGGACACCACTCGGCTCCGGCACGACGGTGCCCCCGAGTTGGTTAAGACCCCAAAGGCTCCGTACCCGGATGAGTCACCACTTGGGTGGAACACAAACCCCCAGGCTGGTTCAAAAGGAGCTCACTGGCATCGCAGCCCGCGAGACACCACTCGGCTCCGGCACGGCGGTGCCCCCGAGTTGGTTAAGACCCTAAAGGCTTCATACCCGGCTGAGTCGCCACTTGGCGGAACACAAACCCCCAGGCTGGTTCAAAAGGAGCTCACTGGCATCGCGGCCCATGGGACACCACTCGGCCCTGGCATGGCGGTGCCCCCGAGTTGGTTAAGACCCTAAAGGCTCCGTACCCGGCTGAGTCACCCCTCGTAGAGGTTCCACACCCCTGAGGCGGTTCAAAAGGAACCTAACGACTCAGCTCTCGGGTCACCCTCTAGGGTTCAAAAGACTCCCAGACTTCGCTTTGGGAGAGAATCACTAGCCGCCCTCAACTAACCAAAGAAGGCGTGCAAACGCCCATCCAAGGCAGCCAAGGTAAAAGTGCTACACTCCTTTCACTTGGCTGGTGCGGGGCACGCAAGCTCAAGGAGTGTGGGGGGCATTTGATGGGGTTAGTTGACCCCATAAAAAATGAAATTTTTGGACGGCCCCAAAGGCCTAGACTCTAGCGCCAGCGATGGCCTCCAGCGACGGCCCCCAGCGTCGGCTTCCAGCGACAGCCTCCAGCGATGGCCCCTAGCGTCGGCTTCCAGCGACAGCCCCCAGCGCTGGCCAAAGGCCATAGACTCAGTCGGCTTCCAGCGTCGTCATCCAGCGTCGGCTTCCAGCGCCAGCCCCGGCACTGGCCAAGGGCCGACGGACTCCGTCAGCTCCAGCGTCGACTTTAGTGCCAGCATCCAGCGCCGGCCAAAGGACGACAGGCTCCAGCGCCGGCCCACGAGACCGGCACACCAAAGGCCCACCATCCGGCCACGTGTCCCCAAGCTAGCTGGCCCCGGCACATTGCTGGCCGGCCATGGCCTCTCCAAGCTAGCCGGCCCCGGCACATTGCTGGCCGGCCATGGCCTCTCCAAGCTAGCCGGCCCCGGCGTCTTCACGACAGCAGCCCCTACTTCTCCAGCAACTCGGCCACGACGTCCCCAAACTGGCCGGCCCCGGCACATTGCTGGCTGGCCATGGCCTCTCCAAGCTAGCACATTACTGGCCGGCCATGGCCTCTCCAAGCTAGCCGGCCCCGGCGTCTTCACGCCAGGCGGCCCCTACTTCTCCAGGCAACTCGGCCACGGCGTCCCCAAACTGGCCAGCCCGGCACATTGCTGGCCGGCCATAGCATCTCCAAGCTAGTCGGCCCTGGCACATTGCTAGCCAGCCCCGGCATCTCCAAGTAGCCGGCCCCGGCGTATTGCTAGCCGGCCCCGGCGTCTCCAAGCTAGCCGGCCCCGGCGTCTTCACGCCAGGCGGCCCCTACTTCTCCAGGCAACTCGGCCCCGGCGTTTCCAGTCCCGCGAGTCGGCCAAGGCCATCTTAGGCTGGCCCGACTCGGCCCCGGCGTCCCTAGTCCCGCCGAGTCGGCCAAGGCCATCTCAGGCCGGCCCGACTCGGCCCCGGCCTCTCCGGTCCCGCCGAGTCGGCCAAGGCCATCCCAGGCCGGCCCAACTCGGCCCCGGCGTCTCCGGTCCCGCCGAGTCGGCCAAGGCCATCCCAAGCTGGCTCGACTCGGCCCCGGCGTCTCCCGTCCCGCCGAGTCGGCCAAGGCCATCCCAGGCCGGCCTGACTCGGCCCCGGCGTCTCCAGTCCCCCGAGTCGGCCAAGGCTATCCCAGGCCGGCCCAACTCGGCCCCGGCACTCCAGTCCCGCCGAGTCGGCCAAGGCCGTCCTAGGTGGCCCGGCTCGGCCCATCGTCTCCAGGCCACCGATTCGACCCCACCCCGGCACGGCCTTGCCGGTGAGATAGGCCCCAGCCATCTCAGGTCGACCCAGTTTGGCCCCAACAAGACGGGACCCTCGGTTCCCGCCAGATCAGCCCCAGCAGTTCAAAAATCGTTCCTCTAACACGCGCCACCCGACAGCACCCGACGCGCGCCGCCCGACAGCGCGATGCGCACCGCAGCGCCAACATGCGCCGCTAATAGCGCTAGATCCGACAATCCAACGGCTCCGCCGGCTGATGGGACGTGGACCCACGTGATCGCGCCAGCGTCACCCCCTATAAAAGGGTAAACTACGTCGGGAATCGGGTAAGGCATTATAACGCACATTTTACACACTTGATGCCCTAACTCTCGGGGAACTACCTGATCCTTCTAAGACTTCTCCCTCCTCAAGAGCTCTCTGAGCTCCTTCTCTGCTGTGATCACTAACTTGGGCGTCGGAGGGTCCCACCGGAGAACCCTCTCCGGTCTTGGGACTTCTTTGCAGGCAACCCAGTGAGGAAGAAGAGCCTCCGTTCCCGACGTCCAGGAGGGGTGATCGAGCGTCATCAGCTTGTAATCTATGGAAACCAATAAAAATCTCTTTCTCTAGCTAGTATCAGTGCATCATCCTTCACAAACATGCAAGTTTCACAGATAAGACACCAAATCAAGGTAAAAAGGGCCAAGACGGTGCAAGATCATCTACCCTTTTCTCTATTTGAGATCAATTCATACCTATAGATGAATGTGTTGAGGCCAGGGCCAAGACGACGCTTGCAAAGGCCACAGGCCCTGAGGAACAGGGCCATCCTGGCCAACTGTAAGTCGCTGACGGTCCATCAATGGCTGCTCCTTGTTGTTGCCAACTTTCACCACTCGCGACCCTTGTCTTTTGATGCCGCCGCAAGGCCTACCGTCGAGAACTCCTTCACACTCGTTGTTCGCCGCATCGGCAGCCACGGCCGCATACCTTGAAGCATCTTTGCTCCGCACAGCCCTCTCTCACTTCTCTTTTGCAGGCTTTAGATGGTGCAAGAGCAAGAATGAAAAAAAGATTGTAGGGTTTTATTTAGATATCTGAACCCTAAAAGTTCTATAATTTTTTTTTCTAGTTGGTCGAGTCCAGTCTGTTACTGAGTCAGTCAAGTTTGGTTTAGTCCAATGTCTAGGTCATGCTTTTTCATTTTATTTGAGTCCTATAATAATTCAAGGAAAGTGTATTATTCTTGTTGAAACCCTGCTGAAGATATTAAGAAGAAGCCATAGATTAGGCAGTATTGAACAACCATCCGATCTTTTCCAACCTTATTCATACCCTACCCTTGAAGCTCTGCATGGATTGGATCCGCCTACACCAGGATTGATGACGTGGAATCAATCTTCCCCTCCATGTCGCCACATAAAAGTATTGGATCCGCCTATACTAGGATTGATGACGTGGAATCAATCTTCTCTCTCCATGTCGCCACCTACAATTTTGGCAACCTTGGGCATCCCATGAGAACAAAATTCGATGGTCCCCTGCTATGCATTAATGAAAATGAAGATCAGCATCTCAACCATTCTGAAAAAAATCTTGCCCCAAAGCTTTCTTCTTTGCTTGTGGTCCCTCGCCTCCAATTGGAACCATATATTACTGCTGCCATTTTGGTCGAATCAAATGAAGGAAAGAAGATTCTTTGCTTTATAATTCTGCCATATTTTGTAATCCCTATCATTTATTACTCTAATTGTTGAACTTATCTTGTAATGGCATGAGAGGTCTATAAAACCCTTCTTTTGAAATGATAAAAGAATAGAATATGAATAGATGAATTTTTTTTTTCTTGAGAACTTCCCTTCAAGTTCTATTTTCGTTGCCTTGAGTAATTGATCCTCCGTGAGAAAGTTGGTGTGAGGTCGAAGATTTTGTTGCCTTAAGCAATTGATCCTCCATGAGGGAGTTAGGCATGAGGCTGAAGTTTTCTTACTATCAAACCCTAGTCTCGTCCATCTTCTCTACCAAGCTCCACCAAAGAAACCCTAATCCTTATACCACCATAACAAACCATCATTCCCCCTAAATTCTAGGCATCCATACTTGGAACCCTAGCCACCACCCTCCCTTTATCCCAAAACCACAGTCCCTCTCTTGATTTATTTCCAAACCCGCCGCCCCCCCTCTCTTGATTTATTTCCAAAGCTACCGCCCTCTCTCTCCAAAGCCATCACCCCTCTCTGGATTCATCTCCAAAGCCAAGGATGCCTTCTTTGCTCCTAAATCGAGATCAAGAAATCTCACATGAAAGATAGTTTTTTCATCCAGAAATCCTGCCCCGCTAGTGAGAGATCTTCTACTAACACTAAAAGTGCATCATCATCGGGTAAATCTACCTTTTCCTTACTTTGTGATTCTGATTCTGTGAAAGTTCATGAGCATATCTTCTCTAAAGTTTCTCAATTCCAGACTTTCCTAGTATGCTTCCTCATTTTTTCTAAAAGTCTGTTCCTGAACCGTTACTTTCTACATCACATAATCTGCTCTCTTACTTATTTTTGAATGAATTAGCCATCTTTTAAAATAATTAAAAAATTAATTTTTAATATTTTATTGAATGCATAATCACCCCCTGCCCTTGTGCTGCATCAATCTTGGTATCGGAGCTCTAGTTAGACATGTTTTGCATTGCACAGTAAATTTTTGTTCTGCTGTAATTTCTGCGCACGACCTGCAACTTTCTCTATTGTGAAACCTATCAGAACGTGATTATTTCAACTTAAAATTATTTTTTTGATAATTTACCATACCTCTGCTAGGTGCATATAAAATTTCATGATTAAATTCCTTACTGTTATTTTCTGAGATTTTTTGCAACCTGCTAGTGCTAAGATCAAACCCTGCTGAAATTCTGCACACACCATATATATATATATATATATAAATTTGTATTGTTGCATTCCTGAACCCTAAAGTGTCATACCTCCTGAGTGGATATATGCAAATATATCTATTACCCATGGAAGTAATGAGCCAAGGCCGGACGTGACTCTTTTTGGTTGAGGACCCGACACACTAATTTGTGTCTTGAGTACTCATCTTCTTTAAGTTATTTAAGGGCATCGAGCATCTAAGATAAGGTGGAGATTTCATCACCTTTCCTTGGCCTAGAAAACCACCAACCTGCATTGTGAACCTAAGCCTTAATTTTAAAATCAAGTAGCACTGAATTGAGCATTAGGGACACCCACGTGTTCGGTTCAACTTAACTTGGGAAAACTAGTTGCACCCAAGTCAACATTTGTGTTTAAAAGCTAGTGTCTAAGACTGGAGGTTAAGATTCAAATGACCAAGTGGCACTCCCACCTTCTACCTAGCCAGTGGACATCATACTTATTGTCATGGTTATGACTTAATCGACTCACTTTACTTGGACTGCTAGGTCTAGTAAACTATAGTATGAGTCATTCTTGAGTCATTTGTATGCTTTCTTGAGTCATGTATGACCATCAGATCAGGAGTTCCATATCAACCAAGTCAGAATTAGTCACCATCAGACCCACCCATAGATAATGATTTTGGAGCCATGTTTAGGACCATGACTGAACAGTTGATCCTATTGAATGACCGAGTGAGATCCCTAAAGGAGAGTTGTAAGACCAGGACTGAGCCTGAGTTAGACCCTTGAAGAGCCCCAAACCTTGATCTAGAGTACTACCATAGGAGACCCAATCCTGATATTGTGAACCCAGATGAGAGAGTTCTTAGGAATATCAAATTAAAGCACCCACTTTTAATTAAAGTTTAGACCCCAAGGTGTATGTCGATTGGGAAGGTAAAATGGATCAATATTTTGAGTGGTACGAGATGATCGAGAAGAGAAAATATAAATTCGCCAAACTTAGATTAGTTTGATGGGCTAGGTTATACTGGGGAAATATTGAGATGTTGATTAGACAAAGAGGTGATGTTCCCATAACCACCTAAGAGCCATGAAGATTAAACTAAGAGAAAAGTATGCACTCATGGCCTACCAACAAAACTCTTAGACCAATGGCAAAGGTTAAGCCAATGCAACAAAACCGTTTCTAAGTACATCGAGAAGTTTGATGAATTTGTCCTGAGATGTTACATTGTTGAGTCGAAAGAGGCCACCCTGTCTAGGTTTAGAGCTAGTCTAAGGAAAGATATTCAAAGGGAACTATATTTAAGAGAAGTCAATGATCTGGAGCAAGCTTACCAAGTTGCTAGAAATTTTGAGAGGTTCTAGAGACAACCCATGTTCCGTAGACCAGAACCTTCCAGGACTAATACCCCAACCCAAAGATCAGAATCCAGTCAAGTCCCAAACAGTAGACCCAACCTAGGCATCCCAGTGAATAGATTAGATAACAAGGGTAAGGCATCCGAAACCTATAGGACCCCTGTTTCCAACTCAGCTGTTTTAGGTATCATAAGACAGCCACTTCGCTAGCCAATGTCTCGCCAGGTCCTTACACATAGGTGAGTTTGAGGAAGAAAATCATGAGCCTAGTGAGGAATGCGAGGAAGAAATTTATAAGGCTGGATTGAATTTAGTTGAGGAGTATGAGGGAAGAGAAGAATCCACCGAGCTTGACCTATTAAGAGTTGTGAGGTGCATCCTGGCTCAAACCAAAGTTCAAGAAGATTGGCGTAGGACTAACATCCTACAGACTTTTCTCAAGATAGGAGATAAGGTTTGCAAACTCATCATAGATAGTGAAAGTTGTGTTAATGCCATTTCATCTCGTGCAGTCAAGACTCTAGGTTAACATCTGTTCCACATCCTAACCCCTATAAGGTGTCATGGATAGATTCTACCTCCATACCTATCAAGATGAGATGCCCAGTCCAAATCCAGTTTCAGTCTTATTAGAAAAAGATATTGTATGATGTCTTACCCATGGGAGTAAGTAGTCTCATTCTAGGAAGGCCTTGGTTATTCGACCGTGATGCAACCCTTTTTGACCGATCAAATTCATGTTCCTTTAATTATCATGGAAAGAAAATTATGGTTTATCCTACCCCACCTAAGGATGACATTAAGAGGGGTTCGAGTCAATTAAAAGAGAAGAAGCCAGAATTGAACATAATCAATGCTAAGGAATTAGAACAAGAGATCAATGAAGGTTCATCCATTTGGATGTTGACAGTTAGAGAAACCCAAGATCTAACCCTCGTAGAGCACCCTCAGGAAGTTAGAAAAATTTTAGAAGAGCTCAAAGATGTCTTTCCCGAAGACCTTCCTGACCACCTTCCATCCTTTAGGGATATTTAGCATGCCATTGACCTAGTCTCGGGAGACACTTTGCCCAACTTGCCCCATTATAGGATGAACCCAGCTGAACATCTAGAGTTGCAAAAATAGGTTGGAGAGTTACTTAAGAAAGGGTTTATTAGAAAAAGTTTGAGTCTTTGTGCTTCATCAATTTTCTTCAAGATGGCCCATTTCTTGCCTTGTTCCCAGACCTTCGATGCATCTAGGGTAGCCAACTATTCTTTAACGATATCGTTAGACTCCATAGCTTACCTAAGATCATAGTTTCAGATAGGGATGTCCGGTTCATCAGCTATTTTTGGAAGACCCTATGGCTTAAGTTAGGGACTAAGTTAAACTTTTCCATATCTTACCATTCCCAAATCAATGGCCAAACAGAAGTAGTGAACCGTAGTCTAGAAAATCTTCTGAGATGCCTTGTAGGAGAAAATACCAAGAATTAAGATTTGTTGCTACTAGAGCTGAGTTTGCCTACAACGCTTTGGTCAATAGGTTCACTGGAAAGAGCCCATTTGAAATTGATCATGGGTACAAGCCCAACAAGCCACTTGACTTAATTCCATTATATGTTCACACACAAGTCTCCGAGTCTGCAACATCATTTGCACAACATATTAAGGACTTGCATAAGAAGATTAGCGCAAAGATTAACTTAAGTAATAAAACATATAAATGGTTGGCTAATTTTCAAAAATGAGTTCAAGAGTTTATAGAAGGAGATTATGTCATAGTTAGGTTAAGGTTGAGCGATTTCCTTCGAAAACCATTAGAAAGTTATATGCTCATGGAGCTAGTCCTTTTAGGGTGATAAAAAAAGTGGGAACCAATGCCTATGTACTGGAGTTACCTTTTGAGTTAGGCATTAGCTCTACTTTTAATGTTTCAGACTTAGTAGAGTATAGGGAGCCAACGATGATACCTAATGAAGCTTTGGACCTAACCCTTTCCTTGAGAGCGAGTCCACCCCTATGTGTCCACCTACTATTTGACTTGAGCAGAAAGATAGGATCGAGTGAATTTGGATGACCAAGCTATCTCGACCAAAAATAGAGGTTACCAGCGATACTTGGTTCATTGGCAAGGTCGGCCCAAATCTGAGGACTCATGAATTTCTAGAAAAGATTTGCAAAGCTTGGATTCGGACTTACTAGAGGAGTACCAAAGTCAAACCGACCCTTACTCGATGGGGTCGAATTCCTTCCACCTTGGGAGAATTGGTGCAGGAGCAAGAGTGAGAAAAAGGTTGCAGGATTCCATTTGGATCTCTGAACCCTAGAAGTCCCATAATTTTTCTTTCCTAGTTGGTCAAGTCCAGTCTGTTATTGAGTCGTCAAGTTTGGTTTAGTCCAATGTTCAGGTCATGAATTTTATTTTATTTAAGTCCTCTAATAATTCAAGGAAAGTGTATTACTCTTGTTGAAACCCTACTAAACATATTCAGAAGAAGCCCCAGATTAGGCAGTATTGGACAACCATCCAATCTTCTCCAACCTTATTCATACCCTATCCTTAGAGCTCTACATGGATTGGATCCGTCTACACCAGGATTGATGATGTGGAATCAATCTTCTCTCTCCATGTCATCACCTACAATTTTGGCAACCTTGGGCACCCCATAAGAAAGAAATTCGGTGGTCCCCTACTATGCATTAATGAAAATGAAGATCAGCATCTCAACCATTCTGAAAAGAATCTTGCGCCACATATGGACCTTGTTAACAAAATGAAAGAAAGAAGGATGGTACCCCAAAGCTTTCTTTTTTGCTTGTGATCCCTCGCCTCCAATTGGAACCATATATTGCTGCTGCCATTTTGATCGAATCAAATAAAGGGAAGAAGATTCTTTGCTCTATAATTCTACCATATTTTGTAATTCCTATCATTTATTACTCTAATTGCTGAACTTATCTTTTAATGGCATGAGAGGTCTATAAAACTCTTCTCTTGAAATGATAAAAGAATAGAATATGAATAGATGAATTTTTTTTCTTGAGAACTTTCTTTCAAGTTCTATGTCTATTGCCTTGAGTAATTGTCCTCCATGAGGGAGTTAGGTGTGAGGCCGAAGATTTTCTTTGCCTTGAGTAATTGATCCTCCGTGAGGGAGTTAGGCATGAGGCCGAAGTGTTCTTACTACTAAACCCTAGTTCTAGTCCATCTCCTCTACCAAGCTCCACCAAAGAAACCCTAATCCTCATACCACCATAACAACCACCCCCCCTAAATTCTAGGCATCCATACTTGGAACCCTAGCCGCTGCCCTTCCCTTCATCCCAAAATCATCACCCCTCTCTTGATTTATTTCCAAACCGCCACCCCCCTTTCTTGATTTCAAAGCTGCCGCCCCTCTCTCCAAAGCCACTGCCCTTCTCTAGATTCATCTCCAAAGCCGAGGATGCCTTCTTTGCCCCTGAATCGAGATTAAGGAACCTCACGTGAAAGATAGTTTTCTCATCCAGAAATCCTGCCCGCTAGTGAGAGATCTTCTACTAACACTAAGAGTGCATCATCATTGGGTAAATCTACCTTTCCCTTACTTTATGATTCTGATTCTGTAAAAGTTCACGAGCATGTTTTCTTTGGGGTTTCTCAATTCCAGACTTCCTTGTACGCTTTCTCATTTTTTCTAAAAGTCTATTTCTAAACCGTTACTTTCTACATCACATAATCTGCTCTCTTACTCTTTCTCTTATTTTTGGATGAATTAGCCATCTTCTAAAATAGTTAAAAATTAATTTTTATTAGTTTATTGACTACATAATCATCCCCTGCCCTTATGCTGCATCATTAGAGTAGCAGACCAACAGAGTGAGAAGGGGGAATCGGCGACCTAGGCTTCCAAACATTGCAAAATCCCTAGCTTTTGGATGGTGAAGAAACCCTAGGATACACCTCCACTGCAAAATCCTAGCTTTGGTCCAACTGAAGGTCAAAAAATGACACCCCATGGCATCGCCCAATGGCATCTGAAGGAGGAGATTCAAATAGGATTGGCGATGGGAAGAAAAGCACGAAGGTCTGGAATCGGGTGAGAAGAGAAAAGATAAAGGGTTAATAGCATCGAGGAAAGCCGAAGCAAAGAAGTGAGCTGATTAAGCTGAATTTAGTGACAAAAAATTTCGTTGCTATATTAATTTATTTCATATATATGTTTAACGATGAAAACTTTTCGTCACTATTTTTATAAAATAAATAAATAAATTTAGTGACAAAAATTTTCATCGCTAAAAGCTAACATAGCGATGAAAATTTTTCATCCTAAATCCATTTATCTCATATATAAAACTAGTGACGAAAATTTTACTTCGCTACATTTTAGCAATGGACATCTCCGTAGCTAAATATAGCAACGAAAAAAGTTCTATCGCTAAATTTATTTATTTAAATTCAGCTAATATATAGCAACGAAAACATTCATCGCTAAATCTATTTATTATATATATATAATTAGCAATAAAAAATTTTCATCACTAAATTAATTTATTTCATGTACAAATTTAGCAATGAAAATTTTTTTGTCGCTATAACCGTCGCTAATAGCTAATATAGCAATGAAAAGTTTTCATCGTTGAATTCCTTTATTTCTTATAAATATAGCGATAGAATTTGTCCATCGCTAAATTGAGCGATGAAAATTGTTCATCACTGAATTCATTTATTTCTTATATAAATATAGCGACAAAAATATTTTGTCGCTAATTTTAGTAATGGCAGAGTGTCTATAGCAATTTTCATCGAAATCGCTGGTGCCATGTCATGGCGCCAAAATTAGCTACAGCATTGAGCGAAGGAAATTTTCTATAGCAATATCCGTCGTTAAGCTGTTGCTAAATCTGATGCTAATTTTGCTTAAAATTTTCTATCATTTTCACTCGCCGATCCATCGAACATTTGAAGCTAATTGCAACAAATATGAATCCGTCGCTATTCCATTCTTTTTTTGTAGTGTATGTTGATATTTGAATCCTCTATAAACATTTAAAGTGTTTATAAAAGCATGGCTTTAGGAGGTTTATGCATCGAACAGAAGCATACATAGAGCAAAATTCATGCCATGGTATCATCAAGCTATTATCCCAGCATTTTATACCATATATTTGATGCCATGGTGAATAACATCCTCCAAAGTAATAGTTATATAGATTAATACCATGCCGCATTGGCACCTCCACCCATGGCCAATAGGTCATTGATTGGTGTTCTTGTATGATAGAGCTATGGGCAACTTGGTTGATCTTTTCAAGGTATTGGTAGTGATGATGCCGATTACCGAACTTAAGCACAGGAAGGTGAGTCTACTTGCTGATGGGATCCTCGCCGAGCGGGATGACCTGCAAGAAGTCCCAAGACTGGAGGGAGCTCCGGTAGGGACCCTTCGACGCCCAAGTTAGCAACCGAGGTCACATCCAAAGGGGAGCTCGAGAGAGCTCCTTAGAGGCAGAAAGAACTCTGGGAGTTGGAGTTTTTCTGGGGTGGTAGTGTAGGTGAGCACTTGTGTTCACATACCTGGGCCTCGAGTTGACTTACCCTTTCATAGACATTTGACATTCGCATGGAGGTTAGCCACATGGAGGTTACGTGAATTTGGGCTGATCGGTAGGCTTTGTCCCATCGGAGAGGGGAGCTGACGGTTGCTGGGCCAGGTCCCATCGGTTGGCGGGGCCAGTTGGTAGGTGGGCCTGGTCCCATCGATGGCGTGGGGCGATAGGCGGACCTGGCTGTGTCAGTCTGTGCAAGTTAGAAAGTTGGTTGTCTTGACGGCTGGGATCGACTTGGAGAAGTCGGGGCCGTCTTGGCTTATTTGGAGAAGCCGAGGCCGACGAGGGCCGCTAGGGCCGACATGGAGGAGCCGGAGTGAACGCGGGGTCGACTTGGAGAAGTCAGGGCCGCCTCGGCTTATTTGGAAAAGCTGAGGCCGCCGAGAGTTGCCAAGGCCGACACGGAGGAGCCGGGGCCGACTTGGAGAAGTCGGAGCCACCTCGGCTTATTTGGAAAAGCTGGGGCCATCGAGGGCTACCAGGGCCTACACGGAGGAGCCGGGGCAGATGCAGGGCCGACTTGGAGAAGTTGGGGCCGCCTCGGCTTATGAGGGCCGCCAGGGCCGACACGGAGGAGCCGGGGCAGACATGGGACCGACTTGGAGAAGTCGGGTCCGCCTTGGCTTATGAGGGCCGCCGGGGTCGACACGGAGGAGCCGAGGCAGACGTGTCCGCGCCACTTGGTTAATTTTGCCATGATTATCCACATGTCTCCATTATCCACATTAGATGCCCCCCCCCCCCCCGCTCCTGAGCGCGAAGGGCCACGTGCCTGCTGTCCTTTTGGCGAAAGGAGTGTGATAATTCGAAAATGATTGCCAGTTATGGGTTCCTTTAATGGTGGGTGAGCTGGCGCACTCTTCCGAGGCAGTGTCACTTTGAAAATCTTCCACAATCAAGCGGAAGGTAGGAGTTAACGTTGGCTCTGGGCATCTCGAGAGGGCGCCTCTCGAATGATGGGAAAAGGCGGGCGCCATCATTGCCTCTCCGTTCTTCATGTACCATCATTGGCCAGGGATCCGCTCTTTGGGCTGAACCGAGGCGATGCACCTCAGGCACATGTGAGATTGCTGGTGGCTGGACACTTGGCGCAATGGTTGCGAGCTACGTGGCGAGATCTTTGGCGACGCGATTCGAAGCCGGGGTATAAAGACGCTCTGTGTGCTCAGGGATGACCTTTACACTATTATCGCTTCCTCTACAACCTTCTTCCCTGAGCCCTGAGTTCCCTTGCAGCCCGAGACCTTCAACCTTCATCTTCTTCCCAAACTCCAGGTCAGTTTCCCCTTTTTGTTTCTCTTTCCTTGATTCATGGACCGCCGGGCTATTAGGGAGGGTAAGAGGCCAGTTGTGGAGTCTCCCCGTTCTTCTGATGAGGACCATACCTCATTAGCTAGCCGAGTGCCCCGGTTGGTGGGTGGAATCACCATTCGCGGCCGGCCGGCGATGAATGACCATCCATCTGCTCGAACCTCCCCGGTGAGAGCAATTCCCACCTCTTCTAACTGTCCGACGCCTCCTTCGGCAGCCGGTCTTGACTCGGTAGGGCCAGGGGGGTGGCTTCCACCATGACCCCCGAAGAAGTAGAGGTCCTTAGGACCAGGTATAGGGTTCCGAGCTTCATCCGCCTATCCGCCCCAGGGCCCGAGGATAGAGTAAACTCCAACCTTCCTGGTCGGGTTGCTCTGTATGAAGAGTTCTTCCGGTGCGGACTGTGCCTCCCATTTCATCCCTTTTTCTTAAATTTATTGAATAGGTATAGGTTGGTGTCAGCGCAGCTGACTCCGAACTCAATTTGGATCATCTGCACCTTTATCATCCTTTGTTTCTTCCAGGGCTCAGAGGCTAGACTGTCCCTGTTCTAAGCCTTCTATAAGCTCTGCCGCCAAGGTGAGGGGCATGGTGGGTATTCACCATCATGCCGAGTAGGGCCCTTCACCCTAGGTCTCTCGTCCAAAGTTAGGGGATGGAAATTCCAATTTTTGTATGCCCATGTGGAAGGGGTGAGGGCTGACTGGAGGGAGCCTGACATCAGCTCCAATGAGAATTCAAACGTGGGTGAGAAGGATGGGGAGCTTTTCCACTGCCTATCCTCTTGTGAGATCCCCTCCTACAAGGAACTTCTGTCCGAGGAGAACTTGCATAAGGCCGAATTAGCCCCGACAGTTGGTGAGCACGAAAACCTATCCTTCTCGCCCCCGGCCCGGTGCTATATTTATTCATTCTCACTATTGTTTGATTTTGTACAGCGATGAAAATTTCCGTCGAGAAACTAGAGGCCGCCATGCGCCAGAAGAGGCAGGCGGTCGGTGAGGAAGTAAGGTCAGCCAAGAGGGCACGAAAGAAGGCCCAGGCCAAGCGACCCAAACTCCAGAGGCCCCCGCACCTCAGGCAGAAGCAACGCCCGTGGAGGAGCCGATGAGAGAGGCACCGGCTGAAGAAACGGTCCTCGACCCGGCCGGGGCCGAGGCAGAAGAGGGGAAAATTCTAGCCGCCACCAAACCGATCGTGGTGGACCTGGACCCTGAAGGAGATCCCTGCTGCCGTGGGCCTAACTGAGGCGGTGCAGGTTGAGGCTGTAGGTGGCCCTCCGGCTCCTACCGAGCCGGAGACAGAGAGGGCTACCCTGCTCGCCAGAGGGGGAGGCAGCAGTTGATGGGACCGGTGCCAAGGCGGAGGCGACCGACAGGCATAGGGTCGAGCCGAGGAGTTCATCCCGGCGATCAATACGCCATTCGGCTTGGCAGGCGTTTGATAAGATGCCAAGACGGCCGTAGCAGCCAGTGCCCAGGCTCTCCTCCATGGAAGATGCTGGGGAGGCCGTCTATCTTCTGTCGAGGGCACGGTCCTCATGGATCAATGCGGAGATGGAACAATAGTCCATTGCCGGGATCCTCGACATGGTGTTCGTGTCGGTGCTCCAGGTAATGCTTCATCCCTGGTTCTTCCTTGATACCTTTTAACTAACTTGTAGCTGACAAATTCATTCGTTGCAGATGGCCAATGACACGCTTGCCCTCCGCGAGGCGGTGTCACGGTCGGGTGTCCTGCTCGCGCGATCCCAAAAGAGAACTAATAAATATAAGGGGCAGTGCCAGGGGTTGGCCGAGAAGCTCGCTCGGCAGTAGGAGGAGGCCAAGGCTCGGGAGGAGGACCTGGGCGGCTGGCTTAAGGAGGCGGAGAGCTGGGTGGAGATTGAAGATGGCCGAGCCTCCATTGCCGAAACCAAGCTGGCCCTGGTCTCGGCCATGCTTGAATCGGCTGGGACAAGAATAGAGGAGCTGGTCCGCCATCTTAAGCACATGGAGGATCGGGCCGATGCGACGGTGGATGAGACCCACGCCACCGTGGAGAGGGCTATCGCAGCGGAGATGGCGGCGGTCGAAGCAGGGCATGAGCGGGCCAAAGTAGTGGCCCAAGCCCAGGAAGCCAGGGCCCGCGCCGAGGAGGCCGAGAGCCAGTCCTGTGAAGCCGAGGCGCAAACCAGGGAGGCTGAGGTCCAAGCCGATAATGCCATCACCAACTTCAAAGCTGATAATGAGCAAGAAGTCATCGAGGCCAGCATTGATGCCTACGCGAAGGGTTTCAACCTATGCAAGGCGAAGGTGTCTGAGGCCTTCAACATCGGCAGCTCTGATCTTGAGAGGATCCAACCCAGGGATCTTGATGGTGAGGAATCAGAGGAAGAGGTGGCCGGGGAAGAACCAAGGCCCAGCGGGCCTTGAGACATTTGTGTCTTCTCTTTTTTCTGTATTTTCCCCTTCATCTTGTATTTTCCTCTTGTAACTGACTTCGGGTTAGATTTTATAGTTGTCGAAAGATGTCAATGAAAGAGTTTTTTTCTTCCAAGATGCTCTTCCTTGTCTTTCTTTTTACAACTATCTTGCATGTCTGTGATGCCGCGGTAATCCCGCAGACTTAGGCTCGACAGTGACTGAACAAATCCGCAAAGACTTGCGCTGCCAGTTAGGCTCATGGTCCATTAGGTTCCCGGCCGAGTGAGCAAGGTAGTCTGGCGTTGGCCATGGGGAATCCGGATGCACCTGGATGGCTTTTAGAACCATCTTAGGGACTCGCACGTGAATTTAGGGGGACAGCCTGAATGGGTACAAGGCTGTCGAACCTACAAACGCATCGGAGGCTGATTCTGAAGGCGACTCGAGCAGGTATGGGCTATTAGAGATGATGTCGAACCAAGAGGTGTCCTGTTAGCCATGATGCCGTCGAGCTTCTTTTGAACCACCTCGGAGGTTTGTATGCCGGTCCGAGGGGTGACTCAGCCGGGTACAAAGTTGTTAGGGACTTGAACTGACTCGGAGGCACTTCCATGCTGGGCCGAGTGGTGTCCCGTTAGCCATGATGCCGGCGAGCTCCTTTTGAACCACCTTGGGGGTTTGTGTGCCGGTCCAAGGGGTGACTCGACCGGGTACAGTTGTTAGGGACTTGAACAGACTCGAGGGCACCTCCATGTTGGGCTGAGTGGTGTCCCATTAGCCATGATACCGGCAAGCTCTTTTTGAACCACCTCGGGGTTTGTGTGCCGGCCTGAGGAGCGACTTGATCGGGTACAAAGCTGTTAGGGACTTGAACCGACTCGGGGGCACCTCCATGCCATGCCGAGTGGTGTCCCATTAGCCATGATGCCGGCAAGCTCCTTCTGAACCACCTTGAGGGTTTGTGTGCTGGCCCAAGGGGCGACTCGACCGGGTACAGAGCTATTAGGGACCTGAATCGACTCAGGGGCACCTTCATGCTGGGTCGAGTGGTGTCCCATTAGCCGTGATGCCAGCAAGCTCCTTTTAAACCACCTCGGGAGTTTGTATGCCGATCCGAGGGATGACTCGACCTGGTACAGAGCTGTTAGGGACTTGAACCGACTCGGGGTCACATCCATGCCGGGCCGAGTGGTGTCCCGTTAGCCATGATGCCGACGAGCTCCTTTTGAACTGCCTCGGGGGTTTGTGTGCTGGCCCAAGGGGCAACTCGATTTGGTACAGAGCTATTAGGGACTTGAACTGACTCTGGGGAACCTTCATGCCGGGCCAAGTGGTGTCCCGTTAGCCATGATGCCGGCGAGCTCCTTTTGAACCACCTCGGGGGTTTGTGTGCCGACCCAAGGGATGACTCAACCGGGTACAGAGCTGTTAGGGATTTGAACCAACTCAGGGGCACATCCATGTCGGACCGAGTGGTATCCCGTTAGTCGTGATGCCGGTGAGCTCCTTTTTGACATCCGGTCCTCGAACACAAGGAAGAATCGAGTACAGTGTCGAAGGAGACCCTTTATTGCTTATCATGTGGGGAGATACACTATTGATAGTATCGGCGAAAGTTGTCCGTGTTCCAGGTACGCGGGATGGGTCGGCCGTTGAGCTCTTCAATTCGGTACGCCCCTTGGTGAAGCGTCTCGGCAATGCGGTAAGGACCTTCCAAGTTAGGGGACAGTTTGCCCTCCTCCGTAGGTTTGGACACCTCGGCCTTCCTAAGGACTAGATCTCTGGGGTAGAACGCTTTGGGATGCACCCGGACATTGTAATACTTGGCCGCTCGCTGGCGGAAAGTTGCCATTCGTAGCCGTGCTCGATGTGCACCTCATCAATAAAGTCAAGGTTGGCTCTTATCAGGGCAGAGTTGTTGTTGGTCCAGATAGCAACCCAAGAGGGGGGGTGAATTAGGTTTTTTAAAAATTAAACTCCTTTTTTAAAAATAATCCCCCACGGAAGTGAAAACTTAGATGTATACGAATTAAAACAAAGTATGCAAGAATGGAGAGTAAGAGACAAGGAAATAATCACGGCAAACACAAGAAGTTTTATAGTGGTTCGGTGTACCTACACCTACATCCACTCCCAAGTACCTCTTGGGTCCACACTATAATCAATCTGATTACAGCAGAGTTGTTTTGCAAGCTCACAACTCAAACTTGTTATTTTCCGGGTGCACAACGAACCAGCTGGTTTTCAAGGCTCACCAGCACACAACCTTACAACACAAGCAAACTGCTTGCCCAAGGCTAACAGCCTCAATGGAATCAATCCCCTGATTGACCCAGCAAACAATAACGTTTTTACAAGTTTAAAAGCTCATCCAATGAGCAAATACACAATAATAGAACAACAATAAAGAGATAGGAATCAAAGCCTGATTTACAGATCTTGATGGCTTGCTTCTTCTCTTCTCTTGAGTGGATCTTCCTTTAGAATGCACTTGAAGCTCCGAAGATTAGAAAGCTAGGGCTTGCTTCTTCTCTTGAGATTTCTTCAAAATGAAACCACGAAAGCTTGAAATCTCTCTCTCTTCTTTTGGGGAATCAGTATAATCTTCCCTTTCGAATCTTCCCTCTTTTCTCTTTTGATTTTCTGATGGATTTCAAAGGTTTTTCTCTATTCTTGTCTCTCTTCTATATTTTTCGGATTCAACAGAAAACCCCTTCTTATAGATCCTTCTTAATCCATAAATAGCTGAAAACTATCTGTTAGAAACAAGTGTAAGAAGGATTAGAACCAAATATGGTAATAGCCGTTGGGATTAAAAGGATAAAAGTAGAGTTTAGAGACGTTCTGACAGTTCTGGAGTCGTATCTGACAATCTGGAGTCGACTCTAACTTTTCTGGAGTCGGCTCTAAATCGAAAATCCCCAATCCGCTCGATCTGGAGTCGTCTCTGACTTTTCTGGGGTCGACATAAAAATCTTCTGGAGTCGATTCTAACAGTCTGGGAGTCGACTCTAAGTCGTGGCTAGAAAAACCATCGTTCTGTCTTTTCTGTTGGAGTCGGCTCTAACAGTCCGGAGTCGACTCTAAGTCTGTGCCGAATTCGGAGTCGACTCTGCGATTCCATGTGTCAACTCTAATGTCTGCAATCTTACCTTGACATTAGATTCGAACTAGAATTTGATTTGTCTAGTGATTTTGATTAATGAATCAAATCATAAACTGAAAAACTTAATCAAAATCATTAGTAACTTCAAATGTTATACTCAAATAGTTTTGTTAATCATCAAAATCAATTGGGTCAACAATCTCCCCCTTTTTGATGATGACAAAAACTTTGAGTATATGCATTAAAAATTCATTTGAACTAAGAATTATAGACATTGTTAAAGCTTTAAAACTTCCTAATCGAGAATTTGATGTCAAGTTTCAAAATGAACTTTAAAAACATACTTGAGTTCTATTATAACCAGCAATCAAGATGATTTAACATAGAAAATCATTAAGCTCCCCCTGCATTAAATAACTCCCCCTATCAAGGTATATGTAGATAAACTGAAATATGATCGATTGATTAGAATTTAAAAATTTCTCTCTCCCCTTTTAAGATATGCCAATTGATATGCCAATTGATTAAGACTTATTGAAATCTTATAAATCTTATATTCTTTCATTTTTTTTTTTTTATGCATATACACTTTTCTCTCCCCTTTTTTGTTATCAGCAATAAGGTGAGTTTAGAAACAATAATGTAGGTTATCAGAGCGAGGGTGTTGGTTCATTCAATCGTAGAGATAGTAATCTTCATCCATGTCTTGCTCGACATAGACAAATTTGCAATAAAAAGATAATTGTATTTCATTTCAAGATGCATTACATGTGTCTATCAAAATACATTCTCAGTAAAGTACTATATCAATCAGACATTCCTAGATACATGCTAACAAAGTATGATAAACTAGAAATCAAAATATGAAGAGCTAAACTTAGGTTTCTAAAAGATTGGGGTAGGATAGGCTTTAGATAGGGTATCACTGTAGGAAATAGAAGGTCATCAAACATGCTTGTATACAATTTTCTTCAGATGGCCTATCATTTCCATAATTTCATCTTTTTGTGATTTCTTAAAGCCTTCAAGACAACTCTCAACTTGAGCAACAGCAAGGTCTAAATCTTTCTTCAATTGTCCAGTAGCATCTAGATAAGCTCTAGATCCGTCTGCAATCCCTTCCAGCCTTTCAAAAATCTTTTGAAGCTCAGTGCCAAGACTCTACAGAGCGCTAATGGAAAATGAAATCAAGTCGAGTCTGGAATTGATCTCCTCCTTAAATTGTCTGATGTCATCTCTCAACTGACAAATATCATTGCTCCTCTGACTGTCATACTCAGCTAGTAGCTCTGAGCTGACCAATCTGCTCATCAGAAAATCTCCCAGAAACAAATGCTGTCTGAGGTGGAGGTGAGAATATGTGCTCGGTCCAGCCTCAGAAGGTCCAGCAGTAGATGGTCCCGCAATAGATGGGTCAGGGACTGATGGTCCCGCAACTGATGGTCAGGGATGTCCTCTACTCTGGCCTCCTCAACTCTGGCCTCCCGACCTCCTTTATCCAATTACCATTTATCTTTCTGAAGCCCATGCGGTGAATGGTAGAGACACTGTAGTAATCTGTATGCCTTAATTTCCTCAGTGGCTCATTGTCCATGATCAACACACCTTGGCTTCTGAATACCAAAGTCAGAATCATACCATAAGGCAATGTAGATCTCTTCTTGGTTGCTGCCTCCGCCATATAGCCTATCATCATCCCAGCTAAGTTTACTGGCTGCCCGGTGATGATGCAATCCATCAACAAGATGTCTCGCTTCGAGACATACTCAAATCTGCCTATCTTTGGAAACAATATCCTCCCGCAGATGTTGTGAAGAAGTCTGAGTTCCAAATTCAGTTGATTTGCCAAAATCTCTCAAACTCAGATACTTCTCTCCCCAACATCCTAGATAGGGCACCACTACGATCATCATGCTGATACTCATTTATTCCAATAGTGGGCATCTCTAATAAATTTCCAAGGGTCTCGGCAGTGATTACAACTCTTGTTCCTCTAACAAAACTTACTAAACCTCCCTCTCCTCTACTTAAATCATTGTAGAACTCTCTTACAAGGGCAGGGTAGGTAGGAACATCCAAAGAACAAACTTTCTCCCATCCCATTTCCTTCAATTGACGGCCAATAGTAAAACCCTCCGAAGCAAAGAATCGAAATCAACTTTTCTTCCGGTAGTGATGGCCTTACCCGCTAATTGGTCGACCATGGAGAAGATGGAGAAGGTGGAGAAGCTTCTTGAGTGGCAGATGATGAAGATGACCTCGCTTGCCTCCGAATCGTCCTTTTTCTCGTGGGAACGCCGAACCTCCAACAATCGCACGCCTTTTAGGAGCCATGGGATTGATTGGAATGAGTAATCAAGGGATTTGAAGGGTTTAGAGGGGTTGGAATAGGTTTGGAACGGCTCTAGAGAGGATTGGAGACGATAGGGTTCGTTTAGGTGTCGACTCCGCCTTTTATTTTTGACCTAGGTTCACTTAGAGTCGACTCCCGCAAAGCGAGGTGTCGGCTCCGAACCAGAAAATCTGTCAGCGCCCGAATTAGAGTCGGCTCTGCAGAAGCAGGTGTCGGCTCTAATTGCCCAGACAGAACATCAAAAATAAAGGTGTCGACTCCACAAACTGAAGGTGTCGACTCCACAATAGTTTCAGTGAAAAATTTGAATTTCAAGGATCTGAAACTAATCAAATTAATCATCAAACTCTAGATAAGTGTTCCTTAATCAATTGGGGAAACAATGAATCAAATTTCTAGATAAATTTCCTTATTGAACATAGAGGATTTTCAAGAAATTGATGAAGTCTAGATAGTTGTTGTCCTTAAGAGTTTCAGAAAGTCATTCTAAAGGATCACAAACTCCTAATTCTCCTCTAAGATAACAAAATCTTTCTTCACTTAATGGTTTGGTAAAAATATCAGCTAATTGATCATTAGTATTCACATATTCAAGACAAACATCATTGTTGGAAACATGTTCTCTAATAAAGTGATGTCTAATTTCTATGTGTTTAGTTCTAGAGTGTTGGATTGGATTCTTAGTTAGATTGATGGCACTAGTATTATCACATCTAATAGGAATTTTATCAAGTGTGATACCATAATCTTCAAGTTGTCGCTTAATCCAAAGGATTTGAGCACAGCAACTTCCAGCTGCAACATACTCTGCCTCAGCAGTGGATAATGCAACCGAATTTTGCTTCTTGCTAAACCAAGAGATTAAGTTACTTCCTAAAAGTTGGCATGCACCACTTGTACTCTTCCTATCTAATTTACAACCAGCATAATCAGAATCAGAATAAGCAATCAATTTCAAAGTTGAGTCTCTAGAATACCATAATCCTACATTTTTAGTTCCATTTAAGTATCTAAAGATTCTTTTAACAGCAAATAAATGTGATTCTTTAGGATTAGATTGATATCTTGCACATAGGCAAACAGAAAACATAATATCTGGCCTACTTGCAGTTAAGTAAAGAAGTGATCCGATCATACCTCGGTAATGCTTCTGATCTACTTTCTTACCTTCTTCATCCTTGTCCAGCTTGCATGAGGGACTCATTGGCGTACCAAGGGGTTTAGCAGATTCCATACCAAACTTCTTGAGTATTTCCTTTGTGTACTTTGTTTGGTTAATGAAAATCCCGCTTTCTCTTGTTTGATTTGAAGTCCAAGGAAGAAGTTGAGTTCTCCCATCATGCTCATCTCGAATTCTCCCTGCATTAACTTAGCAAATTCTTGACAAAGGAGATTGTTAGTAGCACCAAATACAATGTCATCAACATAAATTTGAACAATTAAAAAATCCTTTTCTTTTCTTTTTAAAAATAAAGTTTTATCAACATTTCTCTAGAAAAATTATTTTCAATTAAGAATTTACTTAATCTATCATACCAAGCTCTAGGTGCTTGCTTTAAACCATAAAGTGCTTTGTGTAATTTGAAGACGTGGTTTGGAAATTCATGATCTTCAAAACCAGGAGGTTGTTCAACATAAACTTCCTCATTTATAAAACCATTTAAAAATGCACTTTTAACATCCATTTGAAATAAGTTGAAATTCATATGACATGCAAATGCAAGTAGTAGTCTAATGGCTTCTAATCTAGCAACAGGTGCAAAGGTTTCATCAAAATCTATACCTTCTTCCTGATTATATCCCTTTGCAACTAATCTAGCCTTATTTCTAATCACCAAGCCATTTTCATCCAATTTATTTCTAAAAACCCATTTAGATCCTATTATAGGGTGGTTTCTAGGTCTATCTACTAGGTCCAAACTTGGTTCCTAGTGAATTGGTTTAACTCTTCCTGCATTGCTAACATCCAATAACTATCTTTCTCAGCTTCCTCTATAGTTTTGGGTTCTATATGAGATACAAATGCAAGATGATTATTGATATTTCTCATTGATGATCTAGTCCTTACACCTTGAGATGGATCACCTATGATTAGGTCCTTAGGATGACCATAAGCATATCTCCAATCTCTAGGTAGATCTTTATCATTATGAGCAGTATCAATACCATCATCCTTAGGTGAGTCATCATCCTTAGCTTCAGGTTCTTGATCTGAAGATACATTTAATTTTTCAATACCTCTTTCAATCAAAGATGTATCTTCCTCATCATCAATTTTACTCGAACTTGATGCTAAAGACTCATCAAACACTATATGAATGGATTCTTCTACAACTAAGCTTCTCTTATTAAATACTCTATATGCCTTGCTAGATGTAGAATATCCTAGGAAAATGCCTTCATCAGACTTTGCATCAAACTTCCCAAGATTGTCCTTACCATTGTTATGAATAAAGCATTTACAACCAAATGCATGAAAATAACCTAAATTTGGTTTCCTATTATGCCATAGTTCATAGGGAGTTTCTTAAGGATAGGTCTAATCAGGGCTCTATTTAGGATGTAACATGCTGTGTTTATAGCTTCCGCCCAAAAATATTTTGGAAGTTGGCTTTCACATAGCATGGTACGGGCCATGTCTTCTAAAGTCCTATTCTTTCTTTCTA